>JAJPUD010004424.1:95740-171839 GCA_023553655.1 Myrmecobius fasciatus | reverse complement strand
ATTTCATGTTTTTCTCTATCTTTTCATTTTTTTGTCTTTGTTTGACTGAATCTTGAAGTCTTGATGAGTCATTCATTTCCAATTGTTCGATTCTAATTTTTAATGTCTTATTTTCTTCAGTTACTGTTTTTAGTTCCTTTTGCAATTGACCAATTACATTTTTTTGTTCATTGCATTCTTTTTCCATTTTTTCCATTTTTTCTATTTTATTTTGCAGTGATCTCATATCGTTTCCCCATGTTTCTTCTGTCTTTTAAGATTCTTTATGCAATCTTCAAAAAAAGCCTTGTGACATGGAGACCAGTTTATGTCTTTCTTTGAGGCTTTACCTTTAGGGGCGTCAGGATTTGAGGTCTGTTCTTCCTTCTCTCCATAAAAGTTGTCTATAGTGAGAGCTCTTTTTGTTTTTTTATTCATTTTTTTTAAAGGTGTGAGGTCTGTTTAAGGCAAAGGTGGGACAGCTGCTTTAATTTGCTCTGGGGCAGTGCTGCTGATTAAGTTATTTCAGGTGCTGGGCAGTTCTGCTTTAGTTCACCCTGGGGCAGTTCTGCTAATTGAATTATTTCAGGTGCTGATAAGTCCTGCTGATTGATTGATCACCCTAGGGTGCTGTGTAATGTTAGCTAGGTCCCATGCTCATCAGGGGTTCAGTGGTTCACAATCTACCCTCCACAAAAGGCAGACCTTCCAAACCACCTGCCCACAATCAGAACAAATTGGCCCAAGAGGCCCCCAGAAGACTCCCAGGTTTGTGAAAAGCACAATGCTCCCACTCCTGTTCCAACTCCTGTTCCAGCTCCCTGCTCCAGCTCCTTGCCCTAGTCTCCCTGTGCTGCAGTCTGGGTTCAGCAGACCACCCCCCTGCCCAATTAAAACAAATCTGTTTTGAAGTTCTTCCAGAGTATCTTCTTCTAGAATCGTGTTGTCCTCCAGATATTGTGGATTTTTTTGCTTCAAAATCAGTCTAGAGGCTTCATATGTTGTTGGTTTGAGGGAAGGTTAGAGGAGGTTACAGAGACTCCTGTCTGATCTCCGCCATCTTGGCTCCACCCTCGGAAGAATTAAAAAAAAAAATAAAAGAATATCAGTTTGACAGCTATGGCAAGGATAGATTTGTAGAGGTATGACACTAGATACAGTGTGACTTTAGTAGGTCATTGTAACTGATCTAGTGAAAGGTGATGAGGGACTTCATTAGGGTGGTTGTGATATGATTAGAGAGAAAGGCATGAATGTAATGGATATCATGGAAGTGGAATTGAAGCTATGACAACTTTTTGACATTTCTTTTCTTTATGTTGTAACATAAACAGGCAACATAACGGAACATAATAAGGAAGACTAGAAAGAACTCTGGGCTCCCTAATGCATTGTTGGTAGAATTGTGAACTAAATAAAGTAACTTGAAAATGTGAAAATAAAATGACTAAAATATCCATATCCTTTGATCCAGAGGTTCCACTGCAATATATCCTCAAGAGGTCACTGGCAAAAAGGAAAGTAATAAATAAATGAAATATTTAAAATAGTGCTTTTTTTGTGATAGCAATTAACCAAAAACAAAATAGAAACCCATTTGGGAAATGGTTAAATAAATTACAGTACATGAATAAAATGGAACATTAATGGACTATAATAATTGGAAGACTTATATGAACTTAAGCAAAGTAAAGTAAGCACAGTAAGGAAAACACTATATTACAAAGACCACAAGGTAAATGGAAAAAAAAAAAACAACTACAAAACAATGAATCAAAATGAATATTGCAAAATTACAAAGAACAAGCTTGTCCTAAAAGATGAAATATGAGAAGAAACCTCCACAGTTCTTACTGGATCTTAACATTTATGAAATTTCATTTATGATGTCAGAATTTTTTTGTTTTCAATATTTTATCATCTTAAAAAAAGAATTTTACAGGGGTAGAGGAAGAGATACAGGAGAAAATCTAGGTGATATAAAAACAAAAGATATTGATAAAAATCTATTTTAAGAAGAGTATTTGAAGGGTCAAAGGACTTGGACTTTCATTCTGATGCAATGATTATCATCTGTCCAACACTGAATAAGTCACTTTGATCCTATAAGGGAATATCACTTTCCTTCCTGGTAAAATGAAGGTGGATTATACAGCTCTAAATATAAAATTCTATGACTGTTAGAGTTCTTTCCAGCATTAAATCTATGATCTTGTGCATATAAATTCGATCCTATAAATATGTACTCAGAACAGACTGAGTTCCCCTCCCCCACTTTTCTTTCATGACTTTTTTCCTTAAGGTTTTTGGATTTGGGTCCCCAGAGCCTTTCCATGTTAATTGATTTTGGTAATTTAACTTCTAGTATTTAATGTAACATATGGGCTCCTATTTGTTAGGTTTGATTGGGATAGTACACTGCTTAATGGGGCATTGCACAGAAGCATATATTGGGGGTACTCCAAGAAAGCTACAGGAACACTGAATTAATTTATCATCTGTAATACTTGAAAAAAAAAGTCAAATGAATATGTAATGAGACTATTTAATGGACAACCTGTTGTTTTTTTTTTAAATTATAAGTATTAAAGAAGTGATATCAGAAGGCAGTTGGATTTTTAAGCATTCTTTTTTTTATTTATTTGACAAAGAATCTTTATTTCTAGAAACATGAGCAGTACTGTAATTATTCTATTGTGAAACTTGTAGAGGGTGTGGATGAATGAGGGTAAAAGTTTCCTTTGAGATTTCAAAATCCACTTTGTTTTATTAGGTGACATTTTGAAAGAATAAGAATTAGTGTTTTTAGGGGATGAATATAAAAATGTTAAATGAACTCTTAAAATTAATATTAGTTGACCCCATGAGGCAAACAACTTGAACAATGGGGAGAAACTAAAATGTTTGAGTCTGAGAGTACTAAGTTAAATATTTTAGTTAAAATCATTTGGGGGTCATCTGTAATAATATCTGTAATTTCAGGCTTAAATGGACAATTTTGAGAGAAAGACATTTTCTTCATCCTGACAAACCAGTTCCTGATTCAGTCTTCTCTTTGATGTCTGCATTCAATTTTAATGTGGAAAACAGTTTTTGGATACTTTTGTCTTACCTACAAAGATTGGGGTTGCATGGAATTTACTTTTGAACTATTACACATGCTAAGTAGTTCAGGTGAAGAACAAATCATGAAGCATGCATCAGAGTCTTAAGGTGAAAGGAAATTTGTCACATTGGTTTAGTTTATATAGATGTGGTTGAATATTTTTTGCTTTTTTTGGCTAGAAAAAATGACAATTAGCAGATTTGAATAAAAACTGATACTGAACATTTGAATAGCTTAATTACTGATTTCATAATTTTGTTTCATTATTACTCTGAAGGACTGAGATAGAGGAATTAAGTAAAAAAGTACTTCGGAGACAAAGTAATTTGGATAAGGTTGTCTAATGAAGAGTGTTAAATACCAAAAAGGGCAAAAACAAAAACAAAACAAAAAAAACCCCTTCCCTCCTCCTGACTATCTTTTAGTTATAGCCCTTAAAATAAGATATTTAATTGAAATCTTGCATATTAGTGAGAATAGAAAGTAGAGAATTTTTGAGGTGGAAAAATTTTTCTCCCCACAATCAAATGGCAAAGTCTAAATTTTCATACAAATTTAAAAATGCTAAGACTTTGGACCTATTTCATCCCTTTTAGTCAACTCATAAATATTTTATTGTTGGTATACAAATCAAAAAGAAAAAATGTATTTACATTTCTTTGTAATAAACTGATTAATTTGGATTTGATTCCTAGTAAGCACTAATAGAGAGATTTCATTATTAAGGGAGGAATGAAATGACTCTTCAACAACTGTCTCTAATGATTCAGAAAGATGGATCTTCCTTCCAATGGTCAATGTTGATAAAATAGCCTTTGTGGTTTTAGATGGCAGATCTAGGACCAGGCAGTGGAAATTATAGGGGGACAGATGTTAAATCAATATAAAGAAGAATTTCCTAGTAATTCATTCTCTTTTTAAAATGGCATGAGCTGCTTAATTGATATTCCAAAAGCTCAAGTCTGACCTCATCACCTCATCACTCAGTGACTCAAGAAATTCCAGTAGAATTTCTCTTAGTTCCAAGACAAAATAAAAACTTTTTTTTGTTTTTCTTTAAAGGTTTTTCAAATATGACTTCAGTCTCCTTTTAAAAACTTATTGTCCATCAATGGTTTTCATGTGTTTTGTGATCCAATCAATCTTGATTGCTTACTATTTTTGTACATAATATTTTGTTATTTCTTTTCTTCCCCCTGCACTCACTTCCGTATCTCAACATCTTTAAATCACTAGCTCAGCTTAACTGCCATTGACTATCTACAGTAAGGTCTTTATTCAGAATGGTCCCTGAACTTGGACAAGACAAATGTTTTTCTAGCCTCTAAGTCATTTCCTTCAATTATTTACAAACTTTTTTTTTTCCTGATAAAAGGACTTCAGCAACACTGCCAAAGAAGTCCATGACACACAGAAAGATTAAATCACTGACTTATAGAAACTTTATCGTTATTCTAGTTATTAGTACCCTCTTTCTTGAAATTACTCTCTAAAGTTATATTTATAAATTCATGTGCTGTTTTCTATCAATTGAATCTAAGCTATTTGTGATTAAGGTCTGTTTAATTTGTATTTTTGCATAGCTAGAATATAACACTATGACTGGCATAGCAGACACAGAGTTCTCGATCCTCTATATTTTAGCTAAATTGGACATTTGGTTTCTCACCTCCAAACATTTGCACATGCTATTATATATTCTATCTCAAGGCTGCTTAAACTTTTTCCACTTGTGACTCCATTTTGCCTGAGACATTTTCACATGACCCCATCTGAATCTGAACTGAAGTGTTTCTGGAAGCATTCATGCATGCACAATGCAATGGATATAGTTGTGTGTTCAGAACCACCACTACAGTGGTGAGCCATGATGAAAAACAGGCAAGCTCTTGCAGAAACACATCAGATTCATCACACGTTTGATTTTTAATTGATTTTAGGCCAGTGTTCAGAAACCTTTTGCTGTTGTCAAATTTTTGTGACCCCTACATTCAGATATGTGACCCCATATGGGATAGTGACTTACCCATCTTTATTTTATACTGACCTCATAGAATCATCTTCTTCAAGACTCAGCTCAATATAAACTAATCTCCCAAGCTAATGCACTCTCCTTCTGACTACCCTGTATTTACTTATCTGTGTATATGCTGTGTTTTTTCTTCCACCACCAGTGTTAGCTTTTTAAGGGCAGGAATTGTTACTTTTTGGTCTTGTAGCTAAGATAGGTGCTTAATCAATGTTTGTTGAATTTGTTTTAATTTAATCATGAAGTATTCAGTAATTTAGATGCTCACATATATGGAATGTATACAAAGAGAATTTTATTTTCATACTCCCTCTACCTAGCACAGCACTTGATACCTAACTGTTGTTCATCTTTTGTTTTCAAAGTGGAATATTGACATCATAGAATGATGTTTTGACTTGTGTGAGAATTGCATGTAAATGAGGCAGAATTTCACAAAGTCTTCAGCCTCACTCTCTTTTCCATAGTCATCAAAGTCCAGTTGCAGGATAAATGTCAAGATAGACTAGCAATGGTGCAGGAATCAGTAGATAAACTTGTCTTAAACATCTGGCCAAGCTTTAAGTGCGCTACCTACAGTGGCTGTTTTGCTTCCCTCACAGCCTTTAGAACAAATTATTTTGATCTACCTATTCTGCTGGAGGAAGTCTTCACATGCTGAATATAGGCATCTCTGTAATTCACTGATAGGTTTGAGTCTTATTGGCTCCCCTCCACTTGATTTAGTCCATCTGCCAAGATGGTTTTACTAGGATATATAAGTTACTTATCAAATGCTAGTTGAACAAATGAACTAAAGAGAGATAAATGATTAGGTCCCTATTCCCTTCTTTCCTCCCTTTTTCTCCTTTAAAGGACATAATTAAGATTTTTTCCCTATATGTTTTTTTTATCTTTACAAAGGTTTTGATCAAAATATAAATTTATTCTAAACTATATAGCCCTGACTAAATACTAATTTATTATTAATAATGGTGAAATTTATAGAATAATGTAGGTTTTCTCTGGAAATCCTAATAAAAGTCATTGGAAAAATTATGCCTGTATTAATGATAAAAATATCATTTAAATATACTCACTTTACTAATGGAATAGAGAGGTTGCATGATTTCTCCTGGGTCTTCTGAAAATTACCAATAGAATTAGAATTGAAAATCTCCCTCTGTGTGTGTGTGTATGTGTCTATGTTTCTCTCTGTCTCTGTCTCTGTCTCACTATCTCTTTCTCTTTCTCTCTGTCTATCTCTGTCTCTCCTTATAAATAATATATATATATATAATATAAATATATACTTCACTCTAAATAGGACTTCACTGTGATTTTCTTTGTTAACATAATTGTACACACAAATCATCATATATAGCTAAAACACTAGTTTTGTATTTTTATCACCTTTGCATTCAAATATTCTGTTGGTTAGATATGAATATTCACAGAAATAACCTTTGAAAGACTTCATTTTTTCCTTATCTTCCCCAACCTTACCCCTAAATTAAAGTCACATATTTTAACTTGGTCATTTTTTGATGTAAAACACTTTCAAATCAAATAAATACACAATTTATTATTTTTACCACTTTCAAAAAAATTAGCTGCATGTGTGCAGATTGATCTATTAAAAAAATCAACATTAGATAACTTTTTTTTTATTCCTTTATATTGCTTTATGTGTTAAAAAAAAAACCCAACATTCCTTTGTTGTAAAAATAGAAAACTACTTGGCTTTTAATCAGGATGTTTTATCTTTGTAGTTTTACTTATCAATTTTCAACCAATATTACCTGATTATTACAATTATTATAGGATAAGGAAAAAATAGAATAAAGAATGTACATGTGTACCTATGCATGTATGTACATTTGTGTGTGTGTGCATGCGTGTGTGTAGTTCATCATTTTGCTTTGCAAATCTGTAACTCTGGAGAAATTTCCATTTAAATGTTCTTTTTTCATATAATAAATACAAGGTTAAGATCACATATACCTTGGAGATAAAGTAAGCACACATTTCTTTCAGCCTGTTTAATAACCAAGACAACGATTCAGACAATGCAGATTCCCTCCTTAAACCCCCTGTGAATAATTTTGCAATTTATCACTTGTCACTTCATAATTCTACCATCTATATTCTCAGATCCAAGTAAAAGGAGCCCTTGAAAGCAACAGATTGGATAAAGGTTCCAGTTTTATAATCAAAGAATAGAGTCGGATTTCATCACTTGTGTTTTCTAAGCCACTTTCCTTGCCCCTCTCTCCCCCATCTCTCCAAAGTCTTTACATTCAGTCCCTGTGTTATTTATTAGGTTATTATGTTTACATCAAAAGTTCAGTGATCACAATCTGGAGTAATGAAATAAATCACCTCTTGAGGTTCACGAGTGCTTAGTAAGAAGCATGCAAGGTACCATTTTGACTTAACAACCTAATACGTTATTTTGCCAATGGCTATTGCAGTGTTCTTAGAGTCTTAAAAAGCAAACTAAATGAAACCTGTGAATCCTATTCTTTCTAGAGCCACCCTTTCCATTTTAAATTGTCAGACCCTCTTTGGTTTCCTTTTGCTGTAAAGCCCTGGGAGACAGTCACTTCTGCAAGGTCTTGGAGGGATCTTATTGTCTCAACAGGTCATCAGAAGAGCCAAAAGGGGCACTGAGCAATGGGTAATTGATTCAGTCAGAAAACAAGGATCCACAGTTTCCCTTCTTCCTAATGGCCTTCATTAGGGAGGTGCAATGTCCCCCTTAAAAGGCTGATGTGCCCAAGCATCGCTGGGGTGTTAGGCTGCATGTGTTATAAACATGTTAGTGTCTGTCTCGTGAATTGCTTGCCACCTAGATGAATGCTCATCACCCTCTGGGGGGGACAGTTGTCACAGCCTGGTGAAGGCCTGCTTATCATTCATGTGGTCACTTCCATTACCTCGGCTCAGTCTGTGCTGACCTGCTATTAGTGACTCTAATTTAATTTCCCTCACCAGTGTCATGGGTTATTTCTTCCATTACTTGAGAGATTTAATTTACAGGGTAAACTCCATCACATGAGAGAAGGAATTTTTCATGGCACTACGAACATGTACCGTTTGAAGATTAACATGGATGCTGGCTATTTATCTTGGTCATCTGTGAGGCTGGCAGCTAAAACTTCATTCAATAGTAATCTATTCACATATTGGTGGGATCTCTGACAGCCATTAAGTATTGTATATTTTGCTGATTTTACAGAGTCCTTCTTTGTTGCCATTCATTCTCCAGATTTTTAGTGTGCCAGGTGCACTGAGATTACTGGTAACTATTTTTACAGTTACCTAAAGAAAACGAGTCCAGGGAAATAGGTGGATTCTTCTCTTTCTTTTCTACAATTCCATTTGTTGTCCTTGAATTTTAGCAAATTAAAAAGTTTCAAAAAAAGAACAATGTGAAATTTAGGAAGCACAGGGATCAATGAAAACTAAAAGGCCAAGTTAAAATATATTCATTTTCTTTACATTAAACTTTTATCCCCAACAAATATTGACCCTGAATGTTAGAGAATAACTAATAAACAAAAGATAAGGAATGTTGTTTCTCCAATTATCCCACACTCTTGTATTTCCTAAAAAGTTGCTTATAATCTTGAGTGAAACACATACTCTCCCCTCTATCCCTCAAGGTACTCTGGGTTTACATGGACCTGGTAACAATCCTGGAGGAACAGAATGTTGAAAGAGCCAGCCCTTCTTTTTGGCTTGTTTCCCCCACAAGGAGTCAATCCAGGAGCTTCAGAACAAGCCTTCATATAGTTCAGGTCCAGGTATCATCAAAAAAGGGGCACAACTTCCACACCTTCCACAAGTTACCTAGTGTACAAGGGTAACTTGCCTGGGGCAATCTGCACTTTACTGACCAAAGAAAATACACAAAGTAGAAGAGACTGACAAGAATGCAAATACAGAAAAACAAAGCACTCAAATAGTTCCTCAAACTTTTTCACATGGTAAAATATCCTGAGGACTAACAAGCAAGTATTCCTCATTCACCTTGGACAAGCAATACAAAGTTTTAGAAAGTTGTCAAGGTTTTTTACTTTCTTGTGATGTCATCTTAAACCTCCAGATGCAGAGCAATTATTGTATATTTCCAAATTTTTAATTATTGAGGAAATACTCTCCCTTTAGGATATGTAGTTCTAGAGGCTTGAACTTAGGAGCTCTTGAATCCCTGATGACTCTAAAAGAGTGACTAATAGAGCTACTTGGCAGAGGTCAAAGAATCTGGGGGCCTGCAACACTTTCTTACTATGGCCTTTCATAGTGGTTTGTCCAGCTGGGTATGGGAATTTTTAGACGGGATCTTGGCTTTGTAGGAAAAATAAACTACAAAATTTTTTGGCTCATTTCACCCTACTTGTCAAAAAATCTTGCTAATTATTATATTGCTTTTGGCTCTATTCGCTCTGGAGTTCCCCTGAAGAAGGGAGAAGCAAAAGGTACTCAATATAATATTATGAACGAAGTCAGGACAGGTCAATTTACACCTAGAAAAGAGATTGCTAAGTATTTAAAAATTATACTATTACTATAAAATGATTAACTACAAGTCTAGTATTATACTATAGACTAATAATATTCTAATTTGTTGTATATAAAGTTTTTATAAATCTACAAATTAGCCAGTTTACATTTTGCCTCCACTGAGTTAAAGTCAGATCAAATACCAAACAGGATGTTTTTCTTTCTGGTGGCTTCTCCAACTCTGTGTCTCTGTCTTTGTCTTATTGATTCCTTTCTATTAGTTCACTCCATTGCTACTGTAACTATTACTCTGTTGGCAGTTGCTTTCCTTGTTACCAAGCTTCTTCTGTTGTTGATGACTTTACAAACTTATTAAAGGAGAGGAAATGCAAATAAAACAATGGGAGTCAGCATGCTTGACAAGGCTCTACTGATTAAGTCCTCTCACCCTAGTTGACACATGAATGAAATCTCCATTGACCCTGGGATAGAAACAAGGACTCTATTTAGTCTAATCTTTCACTAATGTGACCTCTCTCATCCTGGAAACTGCAGCAAAAGAGGGATCCTAGACAGCTAGTCACCTGTTTTTTTGTTGTTTTAAGCTAGAAACAGGACTCTGACCTCTTTCTGCTGTCATAAGTCAGAGAAACCAATAGTCAAAATCTATTACAGCATTCTAAAGGACTCCAAAAAAGCCTTTTATCCCTGGATCATCACATAGCTGGGAGAAGCCAGAAACACTCGTTCACAAAGACCCAGAATGAGTCACCTAGACCTCAGATTTTAAGGTGTTTCCAGGAAAAGTTTAGATGCATGCTCCCTGGAATGATCTTTATAGGTTTGTTTGTCTTCCCATGGTGAGGACTCTTTAAGTCAGCAATCTTAAGATCATCAATTTCTTCTTACCTATGATCAGAAGAGAAAACAGAAAAAGTCTAATAGTAAAGGCCTCTACGTGTTCTTCTTTGGGAAACTGCCAATTTCTCTTTCCTGAAGATAGAGAGGAAGGGGTAAATTTCCATTTCCTGTTCCTCTTCCTGAACTTAGAACTGGAAGTGCAAATAAGAATGTAAAAAGAAACAGTCATTTTAGAGCTTCCTTTGATAAATCATAGAGTTGGGGCATCTTCTCAGATAAAAGCCCATTTTCTTAAGTCACAATCCAACAATTATCAGTAGTCTACTTCCAATTTCTGAAGTCCAATAAATGAGGTATCAGTGCTCAAGTCTACTTCTTTAGCAACACAAATGAAAACAATAGTGTGTGTGTGTCTGCATGCATGTGCAATTAGTATCACATTTGTAATTTTTTTGTTTTTATTTTTTGTAGATCTTTGTCAAAAATGAAGCTATTTCTCATATTTGTGTTTTGCAACCCCAAACAAAGAAAAAAAGTAAAAAAAAATAATGATGGGAAAATAGGCCCTGATTGAAAGATAGGATTCATATCTCAGCAGCTCTAACATTTACTAGCTGTGTGATAGTGGACAAGTCACAAGAATTCATATAATGACTCTTTCAGTTTTTATTGGTACAACCCTGGACAAGTCACTTAAATTTTTTGGAGCCTCAATCTCCTCATTCATAAAATGACAAATGTGACTAATTGCAGCTCTAAATCTGTAATGCTTCCATATATGAAATTACATATATATTTCATGTCCTCATTCATATATCTGTATCTAAATTTATATATAGATATCTAACATCTATCTCTGTATTTATATGGTATTTCTCCAAAGGTGGGGGAAATGTAAAAATACTAAATGAACCAAAACACACCAACTATGGGATGGGTTTATTCTCCCATAGAAAAGGAATTTTTAATCATAAATGAATCATAGCCAATATTAAGGGATAATTAACTAACCATTAGAACAATCATCCAGGAAACTTATATTCATTCATTTATGGGATACAAATAATTTTTATAAAAATGCTAATTAGACATTTCACTTCTACTCTTCCTCCTTTCCTCCTTTCCAACCTCTTCTCCAATATCTATATGAGAATAAGTGACTATGAAGCAATCCCAAAATGTATCCATTTAACCTTATAGACTAGCCCATGGTCTCTTGAGGCTGGAAACTACTAAATACTTAGTACTTTCAGAGAAACAACCAGCAACTACTTTAGCTTGCTCTATTCTTTTTTGGAGGAGGTATAACATAGCTCATACAGCTCTTATTTTGAAACATTCTGTTAGTCAGTCAACAAATATCTATATGGGGTAAGTTAATATATCTCAAAAGGAAGGCATTAAGATTAAGAAAAACTTGGAAAGGCTTTTTGTAGAAGGTGGGAATTTAGAAAACTATGGAAGGAAACCAGTAGGTAACAATGTAGAGCAATGGAATTCCATGCATAAGGGACAGCTAGTGGAAGTAGCTTATATCTCCAAAGATGATATAAATATAGTTATATTAGAGGGCATGATCTGGAGGAGAATCCAGGAAACAAGACAGTGAAGAAGTCAGTTAGGGAGTAGGAAAACTGGGAGAGAATAGTATCTCAAAAGAACTCTGAAGTGAGGGCCTATTTGGAATATGTAACACAAATTTGTAGTAGCTCTAGTTAGACCATTTGTGTAATTTTTTCAACTATTGTTCAATAGAATGTGTCCTGATAGTGGGAATGATCCAAGATTGAAGTCTGGCTGGGTGTAATCAGTGATATGGTAAGGGAGCTAGGGATTCAAGAAAGGAGGAAAGTATGGACATGAATTGGTTGACCCAAGTGCATCAGGATGGGGCGAACAAGAACAAGAATCTTAGTAGGCAGTGTTATTCCCAACAATATCCATCAAACACCATCCTCCCAGTTCTTCAGGCTCACAGTCTAAGAGTCATCCTGGATTTCTACTCAAACATATGCACCCTTTCATATCCAATCTATCAGTTTCACCTTTACAGAATCTTTAGCTTACATTCCCTTCCTGTCTTATTGTCTAGTTCTCTTTGATACAATTGGATGTATCTTTCCTTTCCTCTTTCGGACATCACAAAGTGTCCTTGAAGATGAATACATCTTCCATGGACCAATAAACCATTTAGTGTTTACTCATCTTTAAACCTTAAGAAGTTATTTGAATTCTGGAGGGCTAGAAAGATTATTGGTCAAATATCCATTTGGATTTCTTCAGGACTATTCCCATCTGCATGGGAAAAATAACTTGAAATCATTCAAGGTGCTCATAGTTCTATCTTCATCTTCATCTGCCACATTTCAGTTATGAAAACATTATTTGCTACCTGTTACATCAGCTTCCAAAAATGTGTTTTACCACCTTTACTGGAATTTTTGATGTTCTTCAAACTGATCAAAATGCACAATTAACTGTCCATGTCTAGAGCTAGATGTGCAGAGGTTGAGGGGTGACCAACAGAGAAACTGCCTGAGGATTTCAAGCTGTTCACAACCCATCAATGTGAATTATCTATCCATAAAAGAAGTCTTCTATGGGAATAGCATGGTTATTACAAAAGGTGATTGTCATGTTATTTGAATCACACTACATAAAACACATATGGAAACTGCTTGCATGAAAGCATTCTTGGGAAGCTATGCCTGGTGGACTGGAATTGATTTTGAAAACTGGAAAAAACCCCCACAGAGTAACATATAGAACATGACAACCTACTCAAATCACCAAAGGCATCTTCTTTTCCGTAGGAAATGACTAAAACAATTATTAAGATTTTCAGAATCATTCTTGAAGAACTTCTTAATGAGGTGGACACTTCAGAATGATTGACTTTGCTCATACTTCTACTTCCACCCAAATTGCCTCCAACTCAGCTTGACAGCAGTTATTTTTAATATATAGATTCTCCCTTATCTCCCCTGACAAGAGTTTGCATCTACTTCAGTTGCATTGAAGGATTTCGAGAACAGAAACTTTACGAGAACTCTCCCAGCTATTCCTCATTGTTCTTAGCTTACCAAAAGTCCAAGTGAAAGAATGCCATGATATTGGTTGTTGTAGAGAAGTCAACAAGATTTTCCATGTTTCATATTCCTCAACATGTTACTCCATGTTCAATAATACTAGTCTTAATTGACAATAGAGTGGTGTCTAAAGGCTTATTTAAGCCAAGTCCATTTATACAGGGATGAATATCTGTGAAAAACAAGGATATATATGGGCCACCATTTTAAGCAGTACTTACTCTCTTAAAATTGCTACTATGAGTCATTCTTTACTATCAATTGTGGAAAACCCAAACTGAGGTTCTATAATCATATAAGATTCAAAGTAATTTTCGGTCAGAGGGCCAATACTATATGGATCAGTTTTGAAAGTATTCTTTTCATTGTGACTTGATCACTTTTAAAGCAACATATCAGAAGTTCTGGTTTTCATCTTTCACCTATTCTTTCTGAGGATTCGTTAGAGCTACTAGCATTTAAGGAAGAAGTATTCTCTAACCACTTCATGTGGTAAAGTAGAATGCCTGACATATATGTGTGTGTGTGTGTGTGTGTGTGTGTGTATATATATATATATATATATATGTGTGTGTGTGTGTGTGTGTGTGTGTGTATTCCACCAAACTATCAGGATAAGCTTGCTTGTAAAAATCATATTAGTAATATCATTTTAGGGAAGATCTAGAAGAGAGGAAAATATGATATAGATTAAAATGTGTTAAGATTTTTCATTAAATCATAGGCCAAAGACTGGAAAGAACCACTGAAGTCTTTCATTTTACAGATGAAGAAATTAAGACTCATAACTAGTTAGTTATGAGTAAATAACGAGCTTATGATCACATGGAAAACAGATGGTGGAATTGGAATTCAAAGTGATATCTTTTAACTGTAAATTCAGCTCTATTGTTACTCCCTTTCAATTCTTGATCAATGTAACTTTTAATGTTTCCATTGTTGCAAGCCACAATTATTTCTAAAGCACTTTTGCACACATAAACAAATTTGATGATGCACTTATTTCCTATCAGTTTCCTTACAGAATCAATCGATCATTCAACCAAAATTTAGGTCATTTCAGAGGCCATCTTATCTTTCTTTTTAGGGAGATTTAGTGAATTAAGTACCCAAAGTTAGGTGCGCTTCTACCACAGACCTGTTGACTTTAAAGGTACTGTTCTTTAAGGATGTCATGAGGAGTTAAGGCTTGCTGTAAAAGATGGTACTCTAAGTCTTAAAGGAAACAATAGATTCTAAGAGGGAGAAGTTAGCCAGTGTAAGAGCACAGATACAGATGGTGAAGTATTATATATGATAAAGAGCAAGGTTGGCTTGGGTGGATCATAAAGTGTTGTTGGGGGTGGGGGAGAATGTGTAACAAACTTGTAAAAGTAAGTTGCTGTCATATTGTGAAGGGCTTTCAATGTCAAACAAATAGGTCTATATTTTATTCAAAAGATAATGGGGAATGTAGGTGGGAGAAATGATCAGATTTATGCATTAAGAATATCACTTTCTAAGTGGTATGGAAAATGGATTGGAGAAGCAAGAGATTTAATTAGGACGTTAATATAATAGCGGAAAATGGGTTAGATGAAAGAGACATGAAGATGGAAACAAAATCTTGTAGCTGATTATGTGGAATGAGGGATATGAGGAATATGAGGAAAAACCCATGAGATTGAAGGGTCAGCGGTCACCTCAAAAGAAGGAGGTAAAGAGAAAAAAAGAGAAAAGGATGTTTTTGACTATATATTGATTTAGAAAACTACATATTAACATTATGTATGCATTAGTATAGAGTTGTTAAAAATTCCTAATTACATTTTAATCTGGTTCAGTCAGCACAATATGGCCACATATTTGTCACATCTACTCTAGGGGACATCCAGTTTGAAAGATTCAATAGGCAGATAGTGATGTGGGGCTGGAATGAGGGAGAGATTAGGTCTGGATAAATGGATCTAGGCATCCTCTGTGTAGAGATAGTAACTGAACCTATGACAGAAGGTGAGAAGGAAGGAGAACATAATAAGCATTTATATAGCACTTACTGTGTGGTAGACACCATGCTAAGTGCTTTTTACAAATGTCCCATTTAATCTTTATACCTACCATATGATATAAGTGCTATTATTTTCCCATTTTTTAGTGAAAAAAATTGAGACAAATAGAACTTAAGAGCTTTCTCAGACTCATACAACTAGTAAATACCTGAGTCCGGATTTGAATTCTGGTCTTTCTGACTGCAAAGCTATTGCTTTATCAAGTGAATCACCCTCAGTTGATGAGATCACAGAGAAAAGAAGACCTAGCTATAAACCTCAAGTACAAACAGATGCATAATTATTTAGTACAAACTATCTCTAAATTTTGTTGCAAAGCCCAGTGACTAATATGGCTATGTCCACTTGTGGAACAGAAATAATTTTTAGTGTGGGATTTATTTGTATAACACTAAACTATAGGGCTGAGCAATGAAACCCTTATGTACTTTCAATTCATTGTTTTTAAAATATTTATTTGTCACTGATTATTGAGGCAGGGGGCAGTGCATCCTCAAAAGTTCAATTTAATAAGAAAACGCTTTCTGGTTCTTGGGACATCTAGATCTGCAGCACAAAGATTATAAACTTTGGAGTGGGGAAGATTCAAGTTCAAATGTGACCTAAGACACTTACTAGTTGTGATGTTTATCTCAGCTTCTTATCTGTAAAATGAAGATAATAGTACTTACTTCTTGAGGTTACTGTAAAGATCAAATGAGATGATAATTGTAAAGTACTTAACATGTCACCTTGTACATACTATGCAGTATATGTTACCAGCATCATCATCATCATCATCATCATCATCATCATCATCATCATCATCATCTTCATTACCATCTCTATCATAAAAAGGACAAATTTGTAGTGACTCACAGAAGACCTCAGCCTGAATTAATTTCTTAAGTTATTCTGGAATCTGGAAATGCAGAAGTTTTTTAACTTTGAAGTTGCTGTTGCTTCTGGGTAAAAGAGACACCATTAGACACCCAGCAAGTTTGAAGGATATTAATGCAATTTTTTTACCATAATGAGTACCTGAAACCACAGTTACTAGTTACAGGGCCCTATTTAGAAATGCTTAAAATGCCTATTTTGGTTATTAATAGTTTTATATAAAATTTTTTATCATCAGGAATAATTTCATCCTTGGTGTTTGTGTACATGCTCTTTTTGATGTCCCTGGAAACCCTGAAGAACACTGGTATATAGCTGCTTTTGAGTGAATTTTTTGACTGGAAAACAACATATTTGATCTCTTGGGAATTCTCTTGAAGGGAAATAATTTGACAAATCCGTGCTCTGAAAAGCAACCTTAGTGACTCAGGGAAGTCTTAACTTGAAAGCTTATGGGTTAGATAAATTCTCAACTTGGTTCTAGGGACAAGAGCATTGACTTTATTTCATTTTAATAGGGAGTACAATCCCTAATTTTTTTTTCACTCTAACCCTGACCCTGTTCCTAATCTTAATCTCCAAACTAACCCCAATAGACATATTGATGACCTTGGTAATTGTTCAAGCCAGAAATCCATATATGATGGTATATTACTGTGAAAATAGCACCGGGTTGGAAGTCAGATCTGAATTTTAGTTTTGGCTCTGTTGCTAACTAGCTATACAATGCTGGGCATGTCATAATTATTTCTTTTTCATAATATAAGAAATGATGCCTCAGTTTTGAAATTATAAGTTAACATTGTTTTGTTTCCCTTTCTCACTATGTTGTTCTGAGAAGCAAATAGGATAAGGTAACTGAAAATACTTTAGGAAGTTTAAAAATCATCTATAAAGAGCAGGAATTATTATTACCATATAAGGTAATATTCAATAATGTGTCACTAAAATCTTAAAATTTTGAGACAGATAAACATCCCAAATATGAGTATATTGGTTATTTAAAAGTGAAAATACTGTTTTTAGAAGCAAGGTTTTAGTAGCAGCATAAATAGGGTGTTTGAAACGTGAGGCACAGTTTCAGTTATTTCTTAATTGATTCTTTATAAATGTATTTTTTAGAGCTGGACTTATAGATTTAGCAATAAGCTGCATTGAGATGCTAATTGATTCCATGGGAACTGAAGAGAGAATGAAAAAATCAATCAGATATTTACATACTGGAGGCACTTAATAAATGTTAAATAATAAGCTATTATGAGAACCTTGGATAAATAAACCAGAGAAAGCTGGACTTCAAATCAAACAGAATTTCACAAATATTGAAGAGCAACAGGTTCTATTTTATACTTTATGTGATTGCTTTTCCTGAAGCATTATTTGGGTGAATGATAGAACAAAGGACTATGAAAAAGAAAAAAGTAATTTTATGAAATATTTGATATCAAAATTCTATGAGATAGACTTCCTTCTCTACTCACTGAAATATCAGCAAAGATACCTAAAATTATTGTATCAGAATTATTATTTGTTAACACATTTTAAAAATTCTTATTTTAAAATTTTTAATTTATTTTTAATTTTTAATATATAATATTATATAATATATAAATAAAATATTTTTATTAAATTCTGGATCAAAAAAACAAAGAAATTATTATTTCCTAAATATATGTACATGTATTTAAGTATATATGCATACATGTGTGTGCATATAATTATATATGTATAGTTTTATATATATGTATATATATATATATATACACAGAAGTATAGACAGAAGATTGCACATAAAACTGAATTTCTAGTATGTAGAGTTTGCTTGTTTATGAAGAATAATTTTAATATATAACTCTTTAAAACAATTTATCATTGGTTTACCTTTTAACTTTAATTTCAAAAAAAAATTGAGTTTGAAATTCTGTCCCTCCTATCCTCTTCCACCCATTGTGAAAGCTGAAAATGTCATATCGGTTATACATGATAAAAACATTTTCATATTAGTTATGTTATGTATAAAAAGTAATAACAATGAAGAAAGTGGGAAAAATTTGCTTCAATTTGTATTCAGACCACCAGTTCTTTCTCTGGAGATGGAAATAATTTTTTATCATGCCAAAACTTGTTCAGTCATTTTTCAATTAATGGATATCTCATCAATTTTTAATTCTTTGCTTGAACAAAATAAGCTGCTATAAATATTTTTGTACATATAAATTCTTTTTTTTTTCTTTTTCTTTGATCTTTTGGGATATAGATCTAATAGGGATATTAATGATTCTAGAGCATGCATGGTTTTATAGTCCTTTCACCATAGTTCCTAATTGCTCTCCAGAATGGTTGGATCAGTTTAAAGCCAGCAACAATGCATGAACAATCAACATTTTTTTTTATTATTGTTAAAGCTTTCTATTTTCAAAACATATTTGTGGATAATATTTTAACATTGACCTTTGCAAAATCTTGTGTTCCAAATTTTGCCCCCCTTCCTCCCACCCCTTCCCCAAGATGGTAAGTAATTCAATATATGTTAAACATGGTAAAATATATATGTGTTAAATTCAACATATGCATACATATTTATACAATTATATTACTGCACAGGAAAAATCAGATCAAAAAGGAAAAAAAAAAGAAAAAATACAAGCAAACAATAACACAAAGAGTGAAAATGCTATGTTGTGATTCACACTTAGTTCCCACAGTCCTCTCTCTAGGTGTAAATGGCTCTCTTCATCACAAGATCATTGGAAATGACCTGAATCATCTCATTATTGAAAAGAACCATGTCTATCAGAATTGATCATTGTATAATCTTATTGTTGATCAATACAATGATTTCCTGGTTTTGCTCAGTTCACTTAGAATCAGTTCAAGTACATCTCTCCAGGCTTCTCTGAAATAATCCTGCTGATCATTTCTTACAGAATAATAATATTCCATAACATTCATAGACCATAACTTATTCAGCCATTCTCCAACTGATGGGCATCCACTCAGTTTCCAGTTTCTTGCCATTATAAAAAGAACTGCCAAAAACATTTTTGCGCATGTGAGTCCCTTTTCCTCCTTCATGATCTCTGGGATACAAGCTAAAAAAATTGGATCAAATCTGGATCAAACTCTATGCACAGTTTGATAGCCCTTTGGAAATAGTTCCAAATTGTTCTCCAGAATGGTAGCATCAATTCACAACTCCACCAACAATATATTAATGTCCCTGTTTTTCCACATCCCCTCTAAGATTTGTCATTATCTTTTGCTGTCATTTTAGCCAATCTGAGAGTTATGTAGTGGTATCTCGGAGTTGTAGTACTTTGCATTTCTCTAACCAATAGTGATTTAGAGCATCTTTTCATGTGATTAGAAATGGTTTCAATTTCCTCATCTGAAAATTATCTCTTCATATCCTTTGACTATTTATCAATTGGAGAATGGCTTGAATTCTTATAAATTTGAATCAATTTTCTATATATTTCGGGAAAGGAGGCCTTTATCAGAACCCTTGATTGTGAAAATGCTTTCCCAGCTTACTGCTTCTATTCTAATCTTGTCTGCATTAGTTTGTTTATACAAAAATTTTGTAACTGAATATAATCAAAATTACTTATGTTGTGTTCAATAACGAACTCAAGTTCTTCTTTGATCACAAATTCCTTCCCTCTCCACAGATCTGAAAGGTAAACTATCCTTCATTTTTCTAACTTGCTTATAATATGACTATTTCTAAATCATGAACCCATTTTAACCTTATCTTGATATGTGGTGTTAGGTGTGGGTCAATACCTAGTTTCTTCCATACTAGTTTCCAATTTTCCCAGCAGTTTTTGTCAAAAATGAGTTCTTATACCAAAAGCTGGGATCTTTTGGTTTGTAAAATACTAGATTATTATAGTCATTGACTACTTTGTTCTGTGAACCTAAACTATTTTACTGATTACTACTCTATTTCTTAGCCAGTACCAAATAGTTTTAATGTCTACTGCTTTATAATATAGTTTTAGGGCTGGCACAGCTAGACCTCCTTCATTTATAATTTTTTCATTAATTTCTTTGAAATTCTTGATCTTTTGTTCTTCCAGATGAACTTCTTTATTATTATTTCTAGCTCTATAATAATTCCTTTAATCTCTTTTTCTTCTCATTGCCAAAGCTAACATTTATAATACAATATTAAACAGGAATGATGATAGTGGGCAACCTTTTTTCACCCTTGATGTTATTGGGAATGATTCTAGTTTGTCCCCATGATATATGATGCTTGCTGATGGTTTTAAATAAATGCTACTGATCATTTTAAGGAAAAGTCTATTTATTCCTGTATTCTCTAGTGTTTTTAATAGGAATGGATGTTAGATTTTATCAAATGCTTTTTCTGAATCCATTGAGATAATCATATGATTTTACATAGTTTGGTTATTGATATACATTGATAGTCAATTATGCTAACAGTTTTCCTTATATTGAACCAGCATTCCTGGTATAAATCCTACTTGATCATGATGTATTATCCTGGGCATGACTTTCTGTGATCCCTTTGCTAATATTTTATTTAAAATTTTTGCATCAAATTTGGAACTATGCTCAAAAAGTTATCAAACTGTGCATACTCCTTGACCCAGCAGTGTTTCTATTGGGCTTATATCCCAAAGAGATCTTAAAGGAGGGAAAGGAACCACGTGTGCAAAAAATGTTTGTAGCAGCCCTTTTTGTAGTGGCTTGAAACTGGAAACTGAATGGATGCCCATCAATTGGAGAATGGCTGAATATATGGTATATGAATGTTATGGAGTATTATTGTTCTCTAAGAAACAACCAGCAGTATAATTTCAGAGAGGCCCGGAGAGACTTGCATGAACTGATGTTAAGTGAAATGAGCAGAACCAGGAGATCACTACACACAGCAACAACAAGACTATATGATGATCAGTTCTGAAGGATGTGGCTCTCTTCAACAATGAAATGTTTCAAACCAGTTCCAATTGTTCAGTAATGAAGAAAGTCATATACACCCAGAAAGAGGGATATGAATGTGGACCACAACATAACATTTTCATGCTCTCTATTAATGTTTGTTTGCATTTTGTTTTTCTTCTCAGATTTTTTTTTCTTGTAGATCCGGTTTTTCTTGCACAGCAAGATAATAGTAAAAATATGTATATACATATTCGATTTGTGAAGTATTTTAACATAATTAACATGTAGAAGACTTCCTGCCATCTAGGGGAAGGTTGGTGGATGGGGGAAAATTTGTAACAGAAAGCTTTGTAAGGGTCAATATTGAAAAATTACCCATACATATGTTTTGCAAATAAAAAGCTTTAATAAAATGAAAAAAATGTATGTTTTTAACATTCAAAAAGAATTTGCATCAATATTCATTAGGGCAATTGATCCATAATTTTCTTTCTCTGTTTTCACTCTACCTGGTTTAGATATCAGCACCATATCTTGTGTCATGAAAGGAATTTTGTAGAACTCCTTTTCCTAGTTTTTCAATAGTTTGCATAGTATTGGAATTAATTGTTCTTTAAAAGTTTGGTAGAATTGATGAGTAAATCAATCTGACCCTAGAGATTTTTTCTTGGGGAGTTGATTAATAGTTTGTTTTATTTCTTTTTTTTAAAAAAATAGTACTATTCAAGTAATTTATTTCCTATTCTGTTAATCTGTTCAATGTATATTTTTGTAGGTATTCCTCCATTTCACTTAGATTATCAAATTTATTGACATATAGTTGAGCAAAATAACTACTAATTATTGCTCTAATTCCCTCTTTATTGGTGGAAAGTTCTCCCTTTTCATTTTTGAGACTTACAATTTGATTTTCTTCTTTCCTTTTTCTAATCAAATTAATTAAAAGTTTATCTATTTTGTTCTTTTATACAACCAACTCAGTTTTATTTATTAATTCAATAGCTTTCTTACATTTAACTTTATTAATTTCTCCTTTTATTTTCAGAATTTCTAATTTGATATTTAATTAGAGGTTTTAAAATGTTTTATAACTTTTTTAATTGCAAACTCAATGCATTGATCTCTTTTTCTATTTTATACAAGTAAGCACCTAGAGTTATAAAATTTCCCCTAATAACTGCTTTGGTTACATACAACAAATTTTTGTATATTGTCTCATTATTATCATTCTGTTGGATTAAATTATTGATTGTGTCCATGAATTGTTGTCTCACCCACTAATTCTATAGGATTAGATTATTTAGTTTCTAATTAATTTTTGATCTATTTTCCCCTGGCCTTTTATTGCATGTAATTTTTATTGCATCATGATCTGAAAAATTCATTTATTGTTTCTGCCTTTCTGCATTTAATTCTAAGGCTTTTATGCCCTAACATAGTCAATTTTTGTATAGAAATGTACTGCAAAAAAAGGTAAACTTCTGTTTCCATTCAATTTTCTCCAAGAATCTATAATCCTTAACTTTTCTAGAATTCTATTTACCTTCTTAACTTCTTTCTTATTTATTTTGTGGTTGTATTTATCTAGTTCTGAGATAGCAAGATTGAGATCCAGCACTAGTTTAATTTTGCTGTCTAATTCTTCTTGCAGCTCTCTTAACTTCTCCTTTGGCAATTTGGATGCTGTATCACTTGGTGCATATATGTTTAGTATTGATAATACTTCATTATCTATGATACCTTTAAGTAGGATGTAGTTTACTTTCTTATCTCTTTTAATTACATTTATTTTTGCTTTTGCTTGATTTGAGATCAGGATTTCTATGCTTGCTTTTTTTACTTTTATCTGAAGCGTAATAGATTCTGATCTAGCCTTTTACCTTTACCCTAAATATATCACTCTGCTTTAAATGAGTTTCTTGTAAAAAAAAAAAAAAAACAAATTGTGGGATTCTGGCTTTTAATCCAGTCTCTTATCTGCTTTTGTTTTATGAGAGAATTCATCCTATTCACATTCACAGATAAAATTACTATCTGTGTATTTTCTGCCATCTTGTTTACCCTCAGTTATCCTTTTCTCTTTCCTCTCCCTCCTTCCCTCCTCCTCAGTATTTTGTCACTGATCAACTCCTCTTTTAAACAGCGCTCCCCTTTTGCAGCCCCTTTTCCTTTCTTACACCTTTCCCCTACTACTTCTGTTCTCCCTTCTATTAACCTTCCCCTTTCTTTTCCCCCTTCCTCTCCTACTTCCCTGTAGGGGAATCTCCTCTGTGGAGATAAATGTGTCTGATATTCTCTTTCTGAGCCAAATCTGATGAGAGTAAGATTCACACAATGCTTGCCCCCCCTTTCCCTCAATTGCAATAGGTCTTTTTTTGCCTACTCATGAGATGTAATTTACCTAATTTTATCTCCATTTTCCTCTTCTTCCAGTAGAATCACCTTTATTTGTCTAGTTTCTTTTTTATATTATCACAATAAAATCAAATTATACCTGCACCCTCTAAGTATATCCATAACAGAGATACAGATCTCAAGAATGAAACATGCCATCTTCCCATCTAGGGGCATAAGCTTTTTAACTTTTAAAAGAAAGTTCTTTTCTTTTTTACTTTTTTATCCTTTTTATCCTTCTCTTGAGTTCTGTATTTGAAGATCAAATTTTCTATTCCAGTCTAGTCTTTCAATCAGAAATAGATGAAATTTCACCTGTTTCATTGAATTTTTATCAATTTCCCTAAAAGATCATGCTCAATTTTGCTGGATAGTTGATTCTTGGCTGCAATTCAAGTTCCTTTGCCTTTAACATTATCAGATTCCATATCCTTTGATCTTTTAAAGTGGAAGCTATTAGGTTCTAGGTAATCCTGATTGTGGTTCCTCGATATTTGAATTGTTTCCGTCAATCTGCTTGTGATATTTTCTCCTTGATTTGATAATCCTGAAATTTAGCTACAATTTTCCTTGGAGTTTTCATTTTGGGGTCTCTTTCAGGAGGTGATTGGTGAATTCTTTCACTGGCTATTTTACCCTGTGCTTCTAAGATACCTGGGCAATTTTCCTTGATGATTTCCTGAAAATTGATGTCTAAGCTCTTTTTTTCATCATGGTTTTCAGGAAATCCATAATTCTTAGATTATTTCTCTTAGATCTATTTTCTAGGTCAGTTGTTTTTTCAATGAGGTATTTTATATTTTCTTCTATTTTTTTCATTTTTTTTAGTTTTGTTTGACTGATTCTTGAGGTCTCATTGAGTCATTCACTTCCATTTGTTCAGTTCTAATTTTAGTGAATTATTTTCTTCAGTTAGCTTTTTTTAATCTCCTTTTGCATTTGCCCAATTGAACTTTTAAATGAGGCATTTTGTTCTTTGCAATTTTTTTCCATTTCATCAGATTTATTTTCTAAGTAGTTATAGACTTTTTCCATTACATCAAATCTATTTTAAGTAGTTTTCTTCAGTTTAATTTCTGTTTTTCCTTTTCCAAACCCTCTTGCAAAAATCTAATTTCCTTTTCCCATTTTTCTTCTGTCTTTAAGATCTTTTTTGAATTTTTTCAAGAGAGCCTTGGGAAATGGGGAATAACACATAATACCCTTTGGGATTTCATCTGGAGCTGACATGCCTTTAGGATCCTCAGGGTTTGAGGTCTGTTCTTCTCTTTGTCCATAAAAGCTGCCTATGGTCAGAGTTCTTTTTGTTTTTTTTGCTCATTTTTTAAAGTTTGAGGTCTGCTCTTAGGGCAATGTGGCTACAAATGTTTTAGTTTGCCCTGGGGCCAGTTTTGCTCACTGAATTCCATTTCTGAGTAAGTGTGATGAGGTCCCATTTGTCTGGGATTCATTGCCTCACAGTTTAGCTTTTGCATTTGCTTTTGGGTGTTTTTACAACAAATCTACTGAACCACTGGCTTGTAGCTAGGACAGAGTAGTCTAAGATTCTCCCAGTAGATTCCATTGTGTGGTGTCCTGGCTTCCCACCCCAGCTCCTTGCCCCAGCCTACCTGCACTGTGGTCTGGGTGGGACAACCTTTCCCCCTGACCAATTGAAAACTTTACTTTTCTAAAGTTCTTCCAAAGTATCTTCTTCTGGAAATTTGTTGTACTCCAAATATTTGGAGGCTTTTTCACTCCAAAAGCAGTTCAGAGGCTTAGTCTGCTGTTGATTGGAGGGACCCTTGAAGGAGCTCAGGGAGAGACATATCTATTCTCCTCCTTCTTGGCTCCACTCTACAATTAACAAAAATTAATAATAAAAATACTCCTCCAATTGTTTCAATTTGATTTGTGTGAAATGTTTTGTAATTGTGTTTATTTTAAATAAAATTTCTTTATTTCTTGTTGTTGGACTTTGTTGTTAACATATACAAATGCTGATAATTTATGCAGATTTAATTTATACTCTGGAACTTTGCTGAAGTTAACGTTTCAACTAGTTCTTTTAGTTGATTCACTAGCATTCTCCAAAAATATAACCATATCATCTGCAAAGACTGATAATTTCCTCATTGCCTATTTTAACCTCCTTTTCTCTTCCTCCTCCTCCTACTTTTATAGCTAGCATTTCTAGTACAATATTAAGTAATAGTGGTAATAATGGGCATCTTTGCTTCACCCTTGATCTTGTTAGAAAGACTTGTGGAAAACTTTTTCTGTATCAAGATTATCATAAAATTTGTGTTTGTTTTTGTAATTTATATGGTTAATTATGCTGACACTTTTTAAAATATTGAACTAGCCTTGTATGCCTGATATTAATATGTAACTTTCAAAGCTATCCTACTTGTTTGTCATTTCTTCTGATGTTCATTGATCTCTTCCAAGAATTTTTTTAAAAAAAGTGCTCCAGTGATCATTTTTCTTTTTCTTTGTCTTCTTTTTGTTATACATGTCATTTCTTATATTAAACTGAAAATTCTTTGACCTAAGGAACAGTACCTTGTTTTTCTGCATATTTTCTTTTGTATCTTTTTGTTGTTCACTTGTTTCAGTCACATCTAGCTCTTTGTGATCCTATTTGGGGTTTTCTTGGCAAAGACACTGACTGAGATGGCTGGCCATTTCCTTTCCCATCTCATTTTCCAGATGAAAAAAAAAAACAAAAAAAAAACCAGAGACATACAGGATTAAGTGTCCAGGATCACACAGCCGGTAAGTATCTGGAGTCAGATTTGAATTTGGGTCTTCATGACTCCAGGTCAAGTACTCTATCCACTAAACCACCTAGTTTTCCCATAATACCACTTATAATATTTTCTGTGCTATAAGAAACAGATATAAATCCTATATTTCGACCTCATCTCCACTACTTTCTTTTCTCCCTTCCAACTTTCTTTTTCTCAAAGTGAAATAAATGAAAAAAGGAAACATAATAAATATGCCTAGAAAAACAAATCAAAGTCCCACAGTAGTTAGTTCTAAATCATTGTTAACCCAACTTCTTTCTGTTAAAGAAGTCAAAGGTCCATCCTATTCCCCTGAAGTTCTTTGGATCATAGCACTTTGATCTGGAAGAATATTTGGGATCACTTCATCCAAATTTCTTATTCTACAGATGAGAAAACTGAGAACTAGAAAATTTACTGAATAATTTGCTGAAGTGAAAAGAACAGTGAAAAGCAGACCATGTGAATTCAGGCCCTCTGACTCTAGATCTAGAGCTCTTTTCCATTGTACTCTATGGATTTAGCAAACTAAATATGATTGTTGCATGACACATCCTAAAATTATTCACTGGATATAAAATTTTCCCCTATATGTAAAATTCAGAATAGAAGGATCTGCTGATCTCTGAAAAAAAGACACTTGAAAGAAAGTTTAAATAAACCATCAAGACATAGTTTACACTCAATTTAGCTAAGATAGTTTATAATTTCTCATATTCCCCCAGCTAACAATGGTTATATTACAAACCAGCAACAAGGACTAATGTAGGCCTGCCTCTGAATTTTTATGCCCCATGTTACCATAACATTAAGCTTGATAATGGTCAGTGGTGTTGTTTGAGCTGGGTTCTCAAGAGCCATTGGTCAACTTTTCAGTGTAAGAGTTTATAATCTAGAAGTTGAAAAATCTGTAAATCAGAACTTGATTTATTGCTTTGTGAGTTGTCTAAACTTAAAGTGATGGAGAAAATGGTAACTAAACTTAAGTATGTTGTATATGCATTTTTCCTCCAAGGGAGCTAGCTTTTAAACATTTACCAGCATATTTCCAGCTAAAGTAGATTAGTTAGCAAGCCTTGGTACTTGGAGATGCTTATGCTCATACTGTTCTGTTTAGAATTTCTTGTTTACTTCTCTTTGACAAGTGCTTTTGTTATTTTGTTGTTCAGTCATTTCAGTTCTCTGACCATTTTTTATCCCCATTTGGTGTTTTCTTAGCAAAAATACTGGAGTAGTTTGCCATTTCCTTCTCTAGTTCATTTTACAAATGAGGAAACTGATGCAAAGTAACTAGTCCAGGATAATACAGCTTATAAGTATCTGAGGTTGTATTTGAACTCAAGTCTTCCTGATTCCTGATTCTATACTCTATTAAACCATCTGGCTGCCCATAACAACAAATTTGGCCATCATTTAAAGTCCAAATCACATTCTTCATGACTGATTAGGACTGATCTTTTTCCTATGTCTTCAGATAGCTATTTTAGTTTTCTGAATTTTGTGTTATTGTAATGTTATGATGTCATAATGTATTTTAATCTTGTCCTCTATTAGATGGAAAGCAGAATGATTGAAGGCAGAATGGAATGGGGTGAAGAAGAAAAGAATCTGATAACAAAAAATCTCTATTTTTATACTCCATGATCTGAAACTGAAAATTCCCAGGAAATATTCTCAGGAAGTAGGTTATGCCTCAGTATAAAGTTTTTTATTTCAAATAAGATGAAATGAAACTCTAATCATAGAACAGTACATCTACCTTGAGTACAGACTTCCTCAATGACCTTGCTGACTTAACCTTTCAATGCCTCTACTTATAAAATTATGATTCAACCACTTATCATGTGTAACTCATAGGAAATCTGTGGTCCATGGTACTGTGACAATGACTGTCATAAAACTACATATAGGAGAAGAAGGAATAGGGCACAGAACATTAGCTTCACAGCAACAAAGACTCAGTCTTTATGCCAATGCCCTTACAAATAAAAGCCAGGGCAAGGCAAATTACCTTTTATCTTTGAATAACTGGTCAAATGACTAACCCATTTATCTTTGTACCAGTTTTGAGAAAGAAGCAAAAGGAAAACTTCTTCTCACTGCAAAATTAGGACAAAGAAAAAGAGACATCTAAATTCATAGGAAAACACAACGGCAAAAATAGAAAGAGTTTAAGCTTTTTGTTTTATAATCTAGAACTCTAGAACTCATTCCTTTCCTCAATTTTCTTTCCTCGATTCACTTATACTTATACTCTTAAGAGAATAAGTAGGTTTTTGCTTTCTTCTCTTCCTTTAGCTAAATGTTTGTGAGTTTTGACTGTATTCCATAAACCCTGCTTTGTGTTTTTATTAACTACTCAAACCCTAAGATCACTTCTGAATAATATTTATCAATTACAAGAAAGAAATTATCTTGAGTAGAACAATAGTGGTGACAGTGTGGAGAGTGAGGGTTATAGTTTTAAATGTATAACATTGAGAGGGTTATTTGAGCATTTTACAATACTGCTTGATTCTTTGAGTACTTAATAGTGGTTATAAAGAACAGAGTATTAGAGAGGAGAGAATATCAAAGAATTGTCATTGTATACCTGTCTTCCCTTTTTTTAGTCAAACTAATAAAAACTGTTTATATATAATGTGTCCACTTCTCTCACTCATCAAGTTTGCAATCTGACTTCCAATCTTATTACTCAAATGAAACTATTTTCTCTCTCTCAAAAGTTACTAGCTTTTTTCAACTACCAAATTTAATTATCTTTCCTCAGTCATCATCCTTCTTGATCTTATGCAATATATGATACTGTTTGCCATTATCTCCTAGATATTTTCTTCTCTGAATTTTCTTGATCCTGTTCTCTCTTTGCTCTCTTCTTACCTGTATGATTTCTGTCAATTTCTTTTGTTGGATCATCATCCATGTTTTACCACTTAACTGAAGGTATTCCTCAAGACTCTTTCTCTGTTGCTCTTATTTTTTTCTCTACATGCTTTCCATGCCAATGATCTCATCAACTTCCAGAAGTTTAATTATTATTTCAATGAAGTTGACTCTCAGAACTAAATGTCTAGCCCTACTCTAATATTATCTTTCATTCCTTCATTCCTTTGTTCCTTCCTTCCTTTCTTCTTTCTTCCCTCCTTCCCTCCCTCCCTCCCTTCCTTCCTTTGTTCTTTCCTTACTTCCTCCTCTTCCATTCTTACTCCCTCAAATACTTTTTTCTTTCTCACATTCTTTCTTTCCTTTCTTCCTATTTCCCTTTCCCCTCATTTTCTTTCTTTTACTCTCCCTCCTTCCTTCCCTCTCTTATTTCATCCTTCATTCCTTTCCTAGCTCTTTCTGAGGCAGCATGGTATTATAGATAGAATAGTGGATTTGGAGTCAAAAATGTGAGATCCATTATCAATTCTTTTACTTTCTACCTCTGTGTCTTTAGTAATGACAAATCACTTAACCTCTCTGGCATTCAGTTTTCTCATCTATCAAATGAGGACATTGGACTAAATGACTTCAAAAATCCCTTCTGATTCTAAATTGACATATGTTCCACTATAATTCTTGCTTTTTATTTAACTTTCCTTTTAAATACATTGCATATGTAATTACAAAACAATGTTGATGGGGTAGAAAGGAAGAAAGAATATATTTAATTTGTCCTCTTAAAACTTATAGGAGGGAAAGAAGTCACATACATAAAGAAATATAGAACAAAATGGATAGGAAAAAAAATTTTAAAGTAAAAATTGCCATGGTATCCAGTTGCAAAATTATACCTTAGATGCTCATCACCAATCCATCCACACTCATTCTTTATGAGTTTTTCCTATATTTTACAGGGTATCTATCGAGTCATTGGTAAGCTATTTCAAGCATAAATTCCAGATATAAGATAAGTGAGAGCTTACTTAGATGATAATGCTGACCCAGCAGCCCCAAAGAATTCTGGGGCCATTAAGCCTTAGTGCCTCAGGCATGAGAATAGTTTGAGTGACAAGGTTCACATATCAAAAGTGATATGCAGGGCATCTTTCTGTCACAGCAGGGACTAGTTGTGATGCAGAATTACACAAAGGAATGAAAGTCAAATGAATAGCTTTACTATCTATTGTTTATGTGATATATTATAATAACTGAAAATCAAATGAGATTTTGAAATGATTCTCTAGAACTATCAGACTAGAATACAATGTTAGTTATATAGCCTAAAATTAATCCATAAGCATTAAAAATGGATCATTGGAAGGTGGCAGATGACAACACTTGACACAGAAAGATTGTCTAGAAGGGAAGCCTTCAGTTACATATTTCACATATTAAACTCAGAAAAAAATCATTTTTAAAAACTATTCATTTATAATGTAGGAAGCATATAGTATGGAAGGAAAATAGCTTATTTTGGAAAAAAATAAAAATTTCATTGTATTATTAAAAAGCTGATCGGATATTGCTGGATCTGAAATGAAAAGCAGAGAGCATTTTGAGTTGCCAGGAAATAATTAAAAGATTTTTTTCCTATGTCTGAAAAGCTTTCCCATTATTTCCTCCTCTTGGATAAAACTCATCCTTCTCAATCCTATTCAAATGCTGTCACCTTCTCAAAGTCTTTAATATTCTAATGATCAAAAACCTCTCTGAACAACTATAATTGTATGAACACTCATTGCTCTGTTTGTAGCTTACCTTCTTTCTTGTGTTACTTTTTAAGTACATGCCATCATTCCTAGTAGATTGAAAACTCCTTGTGGTCAGGGATTGAATCTTATTTATCCATATATCCTTTTAAGCACCTAGGACAGTGCTCTGCTTATAGTAAGTGGCCAACAAATGTCTGTTGTGTGATTTTGTGAATGTATATTTAGTAAGATGATGAATAGGCACACATGTACTTTGTTGTCCTACCTTTCTTGCATAGAATAAACCTATAATACATTTATATTAGAATATAAAGCTGTTTAAGGTCAGAGACTATCTTAGCTTTGTCTATGCATTCCTTTCTATAGTACTTAAGCATGTAATATTTTCTTAATAAGTGTTTTATTGGTTGATTGATTTTATTCATTTAAATGTTTATTAAATATTTCCTAATTTCAATGCATTCTAAGAGAGTCAGAGAAGTACTAGGCATGTCTTCCTTGCTAAAGTTTATCATATAGTTGGGAAAACATGACATGTAAAGTTAGAAGTTAACTAAAAATGAAAGGAATCACATATTAACACAATAGAATATCTGAAATGTGAAAAGCAGAATATGATGAAGTCACAAATCAACAATTAATTAGCAATTAATTCTGTGAATTCAGAAAGTAATAGTTCATTGTAGCCTGGATGTAGTCAAAGAAAGCTTCACTTATTAAGTCAAACATTATGAAGGTTTGAGCTAAGCCTTGAGAAGGGAGTGGAGACGAGTAAGAGTTGTATGATTGTCCCTTCCATATCATTACTTTCACCATCATTATTTTGATATATAACAGATTAGTATAAGAAATTGAATTGGCATTTTGGGAAGTTTTGTGGAAGTTCCTGACAACATGCAAAGGCAAGCAGACAACACAAAGTTTATGACCAAATATTTAACTCAAGATTTACAATATTATAAACATTCCATATAAAAAAAGAAGAAAAATCAGAGTTCTCTGATAAAAAAAGGAAGGCCAAAAAAAGCTTATGTGAATTTTTCAGATTGTGATGGGCAACACTGCTCTAACCTCCATGATGTGGAAGGAATAACTGTCCTCTAAAGAAAGTAAATATCCCTGGAGTCAGGAGGACCTGACTTCCTAGCTGTGTGACCTTGGGCAAGTCACTCAATCCCAATTGCCTCAGCAAAAAGCAAAAAAAAAAGAAAGTAAATAAATAACAGAAATAAAGGTGAGGAAGTAAATGGGAAAGAAACATGACCAAAGAATAAAGAATAATCCAACTGTAATATGCAGAGTGGTCTGTACTAAAGGAAGACTAGAAATAGAAAGGCTACTTAGGAGTCTATTTTAATAGTCCAAGAGGGAAATAAATGTAAAAAATAGTATGGTAATGGTAGAAATGTAAAAGATGGAAGAATTGATATTGATTAGTAACTAGTTGGATGCAGGGTATGAAAAAGAAATAACAGTTAAAGGTGTCAAGATTCAGGCATGGATAAGTAGGAGAGTCATACTACCTTAAATAAGAATAAAGAAATTATAAGGAGGAATTTTTTTCAGACCATAGATAAATGGAGAAGATAATGAATTTCAATGTAGTTTTTTTTAACCATCAATGTTATACTTATGTTTTGTTGATGTCAATTTTTCTTTATTGGTTCCTTGTTTTCTTAGTGGTCCTAAGAAACAATATCCTTTCAGGGTGTTTCAATGATTCTATCCCCAGTTTTCTTTTATCTCTAATTTTTATATGGTGATTTCATCCATTTACAAGATTTGGCTATGCTTATTACTTCTATACAAATCATTCCCAAGTGATCCTGTCCTGATTTCTTCATTGAGAAATTTCTACTTGGATGTCTTATTAGCATATTAAATTCAACATATTCAAAACATAAAACTACCCAACACAAATGTGCAGAACTACATTGCCACCTTCTAAGTTACTTATACTTGAAACACTAGAAATCATCTTTGACCCATTTCTTTCACCACTTATATCTAGTAAGGTGGTAATTGATTCTATCTTGATAATATTTGCCTCATTAGTATCTTCCTTTGCCCTCTTCCACTTCCACGCATTGGTAAAAAAGTCATACCCATTCCTGAAACACACTTCTTCTACTTCTCTTTCAAAATTGTTTTCCCCTAATACTTACAGGTGCCACCTTCTATCAGACTCCTCTCCATCTTTTGACATTGTTGATCTCTCTCTCTTCTCCTTGATATTATCTTTTTTTTGACATGTGAAGAACATTTATTCTTTACATTTTCAAATTAATTATTCTTTAACATATTATATTAACAATTATGTACAAAAAGTACATCTATTCTTTACATTTGCAGAGAACTTTAGAGTTTTTAAGAGCTATTACAAACACTGCTTTGCTCCACAAAGTAACACCAAAACTGAGGGAACAAATTGTATTAAACTTTTTTTTATTTGCATAACATATGTATGGGTAGTTCCTCAGCACTGATCTTTACAAAGCTTTCCGCTACAAATTTTACCCCCAGTCCCCACCCCTCCCCTAGATGGCAGGTAGTCCACTACATGTTAATAATGTTAAAATACTTGACAAATTGAATATATGTATACATATTTCCACACTTATCATTGTTGTGCAAGAAAAATCATATCTACAAGAAAGAAAAAGGTATTATCTTCTATGTTTTTTGTGAAAGTACTCTCTCCTGGTTCTCCTCCTATTTATCTGACTGCTCCTTTTAACTCTCCTTTGCTAGATCTTTGTGTACGATAAGCCTAATATCAAGGTGTGATCCACAGGGTTCTTTCTTGGGCTCTCTTCTCTCCCCATTGTACAATTTTATTTGGTCATAAGTTCCCATGGATTCAATTATTATTTCTAAGTTAATCTTTCTCAAATCCATTTATCTAACTCTAACTTTTCAGTTGACCTTCATTCTCACTTATCCAACTGCTTATTGAACATCTAGAGGTAGATGTCTATGAACCTCTTAAAATCAATATGCCCCAAAGTTAACTGATTATCTTTTTCCCCCTACCCCTACCCTCCTCTTAAATTCCATATTACTCTTATGGGTATTGCCATTTACCATTAATTCAGGCTGATAATTTAGGTATAATTCTCAACTCCTCACTCTCTCTAACCCTTTATATCTAATCTGTTGCCAATGCTCATTTATCATATATTTTAAATATTACACCTTCTTTGATACTGACACTATTTCAGTGCAGATCTTTATCAACTCATATATGAATTATTGTAATAACTTGCTGTTTGATTTCCATCACAAGTCTCTCCTCCCAAAACTATATCCTCCACATAACTATCAAAATTATCTTCATAAAGCACAGGTCTGATCACAGAGCAGTTAGATGGCACATTGGATTTTTGACTTCTGTTGTTCTCTTCAAGTCTCATTTAAAACCCCACCTTTCTCAGGAAATTCTGCTTAATTCAAATGCCTTTTCTCTATTGATTACCTCCAATTTGTCCTTTATTTGTCCTATTTGTAAATAATTACTTGCAAATTGCCTGCCCAGTTAGACTGCTAACCCCTTGAAAACAGGAATTGTCTTGCCTTTCTTTGTATCCTCAGTGCTTAGTACAATATCTGATACACAATAGGTGCTCAAAACATTTTATTGACTTAATACATTTTATCAACCTACCTTCATCAAAGCTGAAGTCATTTTATTCTTTTCAAATGTTTGATAGCATTCTGAACTTCTTTTACTTATCATATTCACCCTTGTATCATATTTATTTATGTGCCTATCATACCTACTCTTAAACTCTTTAAGCTCTTGGAGAACTAAGAGATTGTTTTTCATCTTTGTCCCCTTAGCACAGTCCTATGTGCATAGTTGTCTTATGCTACATTCAGTTGAATTGCATTGTCAATTCTAACAATGAACACAGATGTAGTTGCAAATGTATATACATGATAAGGCAACATTTATGAGGCAGTGTGGCACAGTGGATGGAGATCTGGGGTCAAGTTCTGCCCCTGCCACATATTAGCTTTGTCACCCTAGGATAGTCACTTAATCTTTCAATATCTTGGGTAACTCTGTGTGGGACAGGTGCTAGACCCCCTTTCCCAAATTAACTAATCAGAGACATCTTCAGGTATAAAGAGAAAGCATTTGTTTAGTCCCTGCAGGGAGAGGCCCAGACACACACCTGAGAGCATCCCAGCTCCCACCATGTGCTCATGGAACCTGATAAGCTTCTGGCTTGTCAGGATTTAAACAGCAAAAGACCCAAGCCTTTTCAGTGGATATATTAAAAGGAAGTAACCAACACTGATCAAAGGCCACTAATGTTGTCTGCTTCCTATGGGTCATGTCACTTCCTGTAGCTTCCTGTCATTGACTTGGGGTCTGACCTTTAGAGACCTAGGCACAGAGATCATGTGACTTCTTGCAACCTGAGGCCCAAGACCTCATCTTTTGGCTCTGGGAATAGGGATCATGTGACCTAGGTCTAGTCTCATAAACTGAGAAAACTTCACCCGATCAGTCTTTTTCATCCCTCTTTTCCATCCGTTTGAAGATTTCTCTTCCCAATCCTGATCTCTCTCTCTCTCTCTCTCTCTCTCTCTCTCTCTCTCTCTCTCTCTCTCTCTCTCTCTCTCTCTCTCTCTTTCCCACTATGGCATCTAGGCTTTCAGGATGGTTCCGCTTCAGTCCTAACTATACTCCTATAATCTGCCCTCTACCATTTAGAATCAACACTTACACATCAGTGGAAGCTTTCAGGAACCACTTAGCTTTCAGGAACCTAAACTTAGCTAAATCTTGAACTACTCTAATGATTAAGCATATAAGCAAGCAAGTGATAGGATATTGCTGCTTAAAATAATGAACAGGAATCAGAGAGCCCACTTCCACCAACCCCCACTATAAACCCAGTCATCACAGAACAGATTGGTGTCTGGCAGCCATAGAACTACAGCACTGTAGAGGCCTGGTGGCCTCAGGTCCATTGTCACATTCCCATCTCAAACAGTTCAGACCCAGATTCATTTGAGACAAAGGGACGAAGGTCTCATCTTCTGGAGTTGCCCTGACAAAGGGTTTAGAGCTGGCCCTGCCCAGTGGGGTCTAGACTGAGGAGAGAAGACAAATTGTCGATGATGTCAGCAGCATCTGGAGTTGAATGTCAGAATGAGGTCTCAGGTAGTTCTTAGATACTAACTTCCACCTATAACAATTTCTTCTGAGTAGTTTGTGACATATTCCTTTCAAATGGTGGATCACTGGCTTGATGATCAAAGTTATATCTGAATTTAAAACTCCAAATAAATATCAGCTGCAATCCCCAAGAGATTTTTATCTCCAATAGCAATGCTCATTAATCAAAGCTTCAGATGAATTTAGCTTTCAAGGATCACAGTAAGAAATTCATAGCTTATTTTTCATATCTAAGTAGATAGTTAAGTTCAACATTACACAAATTATTTTGCTTTTAAAATGCCCAATACATATAAAAATTCTAAATGGCATATTATCCATAACAAAAACATGTTCAAAGGGACAAAGGCAAAAACTATTATTCTCAGAGTCCCTTTAAATAATGAGTACAAATTTAAGATGACTCAATACAATCAATTAAAACTCATACAGAATATAGAATATCCTAATTTCACATAAAAGAACCTTATCAAAATTAACATTAATAGCGTCTTCATTCTTAAAAAAAAAATGTTATCAACTTCCTTCGATTGAGGAGTCCCTATAAACTTTTTTGTAAATAGTCCTATTAACTTACCAAATCAGGTTAAAATTCGCCGTTAGGTACTTCAAAAAAAAAAAAAAAACAACTATAGATCACATTTGTTATCATATTCCTTAAATAAACTATTATGCCCTTAGATAAACATTAAATAATGCTGCAAATAGATGGACACCTTAGTAGAAATAAATTGCTTTCAGAAAACTTGCAGTTTCAGCAAATCTCTTGGAGTAGCTATAGACTTGAAAAATAAAAATAAAAGTTATTAACATCATGTTAATGTAGGCTGTTCCTTTAAACATTATAAGCAATTAACTGTTTTAACCAGAAAGGGGGAGGGGAGCTCCAAAGAGCTGCAGTTTGTTAAAAAGCAGCTGCACCACCCCTCTTACCCCTTCCTCCACTCCACATGGCAGCCCTTTCCCCACTCCTTGTGGCATTTCTCCCAACTCTACCATGCTTCCCCATCCCCACTTCTCACAACTAACTTTTTAGAGTGCCAAGTCCTCCAGGATCCAGTCTGCCAGCCAAAGACATGCTCTACCTCATGGGGTGTCTCCTTTCCCCTTGCAAATGGAAGTTCCACTAGGAGCTTGTGTCTTTCTGTCCAACCTAACTCTTCTCTTTTCCAACATGCTGTGCTTTTCTCTCTCTTTTTCCCCGATTTTCAACATGCCATTTCCCTCTCTTTCTTTCTCCGTCTCTTTCTCACACTATTTCTCCTCCTATACCACGTCTCCTCCAGATTCCAACGTACTCTCTCCCTTTCTCTAACATGCTCCCAAACCAATAACCCTTCTAACTGGATGCTCCATTCTAACTATTAATTGCTTTTGCAAATCAGTCTTTCTTGTCCCTTGTTGTTAAATCACCCTTGTTTTTTTAAACTTTAAGATTCACAATTAAATAACTTTGGACCAAATTTCATAAAGCTTATACATATATCCAGCAGAGCTGACACAATTTTAAGGCATAACTCATAATTTTACAAATTACCCAATATACACTTTGGAAAGCAACATACCATCTAATTAGGGGGATACAAACATGACCCCCCTAAGGTAAGCTACCAAATCTTCATTTTAATGACCTATATTTTAAATTAAAATCAAATCAGATTTAATACAGCTTTAAATTTCCAATAATATAAAACTGCTTTTACTATCATATCTCAAATAACAAATTTCACTAAACTGAGCATAGCTTCTTTTTCTCCCATGTGTTCCTGTCAGGGAATTATCCTGGTCCAAGAGGCCCCAATTTCCAAATTACTTCACACACACACACACACACACATACACACACATACACACACACTCCATTTATCTTCAACATTCATGTAGCATTTATTTTGGAATCTTGAAATGACCAATTGCCAAATTCCCCAATCATTACTCTCAGCAGACTTTCTCTTTTTAACAAAATTAAGCTCTCTGAAGAGACATGACAAAGACATTCTGCCCAAAGACACAGACAAAAATTACATGGAAGATAACCATCTCTTCCACAACAGAAATGCCCCATCAAATACACTTTTTTTCCTTTTTTTTTCTTTTTCTTTCTTTCCTTTTTTTCCCTCCAAATATTTGACCATCTCTTTGATGGTCCCAGGGTACCCTACACCAAGGGCAACCCCTTCCACTGGATCACCAGAGCATCCAGTCTCACAGCTTGACCTCTTGTAATACGCAGAATCGACCTCTTGGTGACTTGGCTGAGGAAGCTGGGAAGTAGTTGCCTAGCTTCCAGAGCCAACTGTGTCACTATCTTGTGTCGTTAACAGGACCTCCTTCCTGGCTCACCCCTTGCTGGATCATCAGTCTTGATGATCCCAGGGCTCATGCCACCTAAGGACAATCCAAGGGCACATCACAGTGCCCCGGTGGATTATGCACGTATGAGTTTCCTAGCTCACTCTTACCTAGGCTTCTTCATCTTTTGTGTCTTAGTGTCTCTTTTAGGCCCATTCTTCACAAAGAGGGAGGCTGAGAGTCTGATCTCAAGGACGGTCAGAGAAAACCCCACCTGGCGCCTGCCTTGAATCAGGATCCCAGCCATCTCTCTGGGAAGCCACAGAATCCAGGTCAAACCTCCATAAACTGTGTGGGATGGGTGCTAGAACCCCTTTTCCAAATTAACTAATCAGAGACATCTTTAGGTACAAAGAAAGCATTTATTTAGTCACTTCAGGGAGAGCCCCAGGCATATACTCCAGAGACATCCCAGCTCCCACCATGTGCTCATGGAACCTGACAAGCTTCTGGCTTGTCAGGAATTAAAAAGCAAAAGACTGAAGCCTTTTCATTGGATAGACTAAAAGGAAGTAACCATCATTGACCAATGGCCACCAATGTTGTCTGCTTCCTGTGGATCATGTCACTTCCTATAACTTCCTGTCATTGACTTGGGGTTTGACCTTTAGAGACCTAGGCACAGAGATCATGTGACTTCCTGCAACCAGGGGCCCAAGACCTCATCTTCTGACTCTGGGAATAGGGATCATGTGATTTAGGCCTAGTCTCTTAAACTGAGAAAACTTCACCCAATCAGTCATTAAGATGAAAAATGACAGAATATTTGCTACTTTGCTTTGATATAGTTTACTCACCTGAAAACCCATTGCTAATTAAATCAAAAGGTAAATTTCCTCCCCCCCCCCCAAAAAAAGTAATTATCAGTTAAGTGTCTGGTTCATTTGCCAGGAATTATAAACAAATCCACAGATATTCTATGTTGATATGATTTTAGGAAAGTTCTTAGAGGAAGCAGGATGATTGAATATCTGTCAAAAATATTATGAAAGAGATATTGTTATAAAGTAGAATTAAGGTAACTTCAACTCCAAGAATCTATGATTTTAGGAAAAAATTTAGTTACTACAAAATAACCCCTAAAATAAAATGGTAAGAAATCAAAAAGATCTGTAAGCAGTTCACCAATACACTCACTATTCTAATGACTCAGAAATATATAATGGAATATATTAGATAGTGCCAGAAGTCAAAGGACCCAGTTTGTCTCTTGACTCATCATTCTTTCCTTGTTGGGTAAGCCACTAATTTTTTTTTTCTTTTTGCTGAGGCAATTGAGGTTAAGTGACTTGCCCAGGGTCATACAACTAGGAAGTGTTAACTGTCTGAGGGCAGACTTGAACACCTGACTTCAGGGCTGGTGCTCTACCCACTGCACCGCTTAGCTGCCCCAAGCCATAAAATCTTAATTTATCTGTAAAGTGAAAAAATGAAATATCATGCAGAAACATTATTAAAATAAATATAATAGTGATATGTTTTGTGCTTGTGATTTATTAAATAGCTTAAGAAATCTGTTGTTTCATCAGTGTTAGGAAGATACTCATTTAGGGTTGAAGAAATAAAACAATGGAAGCTCCTATAGGTTGCCATATTCTGCATCAGGTTACCATATTGATGAATGTCATGTTCACTGCAATTGTGTGCTAGAATCCATTCAAGCCCACCCTTAATAGCTGATAACTTCCAGTGTGAGCCTTTATACCCCCAAATTGACAAATGGTGCAAACCAAGATTTGATTTATTGTTTTGGTGATAATTTAGGCCTAAGAAAGTGATAGATGACATTTCAATAATGAAGATTAAATTTAACAGTGAATTTTGTCTTCTCTTTGATACTAGAAAGTTTTAGTTTTTGATGACTGGAAGGTACTGGACTTGTAAAGAGTTGGCTGTTGACATTTATTAACTTCTTTTTCTCATTCCAGGCTATTGATCCCAGATCTCAGTCTCATTTTGCTCCTGTCCTTTTGTCCCAGAGCTTAATGGCTGTTGCTGGGGTGGGAGAAACAGAATGCAACAAAAAGTCCTGTTTTCTTAAACCCCTACAATAGTTTAAGCAAATCTCTTTTTTAAACCCTTGTTACTGTTATTACCTTTGGGTTTTGTTTCTCAGAAACTGAAACCTTGTGATAGAAACCTATTCTGCTAGAACCATGGCAAAATCTAATTATTGCAGCATCACAATAATTTTTGATTATATGCAACATGAGTAAATATAAAGTGCATTTAATAAACTACCAAGGCTAAAAAAGAGTTTCATAAAGACGAATGATGAGATGTTAGAAATATGATGCAATCAGATAGTACCAACAGAGACAATGACATTACATTATTACTCCTCAACAGCAAAGCTATAAATAAAAGGAAATATAGAGCAAAGACCTTGAATCCAAAATTTAATAAAGTCATCTTATGTGGAAGAAAAATTATTTTTGATTATTTACAGAAGCTAAAAAAAAGTCCCAGGAGTCTCTTTTCTGATTATTTTTGTGAGAATCTCTAGAATACTTCTTTTTTATATATAGGTAAGTAAGTATGGGAGACCAAAGCCTGGGATGGGGAACACATTGTATGAGGAACATGAAAGTTCAGTTGATATTCCTTTTCTCCCTCTTAACAAATTATCCACCTCATTTATAGATTTTCATTAAGTATCTATTCTATGCCAGGCACTTTGCTAAGGACTTTATAAATATTATTTCATTTGATCCTTACAACTCTGGAAGGTACAAGGTATTGCCATCCTCGTTTTACAGTTAAGGAAATTGAGGCAGAGAGAGGTTAAATGATTTTCCCAGTTGGAATTTGAATCTTCTGAATCAAGGGCTCAGAACTCCATCCATTTAGCCACTTAATTGTTGCTAATTCACAAATAATACAATTTCCTGGATTTTCTAAGGGGGGGAAATGTGGGAAAAAAACCTACCAAGGGAACTTAGAATGGAAAAACTTACAGTCCCTACATGTAGAAAAAAAATTCCATATCTTCTACTCCTTTAATTGTGGCTGTAGCATTGGCTTCTCCAGCACAATAGAGAAATGATCCACTTCAATAATCTATCATAACTATTGAGTCTTAATATTTATTACTCTAATTGATCACTTAGTTGTGAAGATTATTACCCCCTCTGTATCCCAGTGAAAGGCTAGAATGCACATGCAAATTAGGATCTTTGACTTTCAATTTTATCTATTTTAGAAAAATTGAGCCCTAGATTAAGAAATTCAGCCAAGGTCATACAGCTAATCAGGGGGGCAGATTTAGATTTAGAATGAATAGTTGTTGTTGTTGTTGTTGTTTTGTTTTTGTTTTCCATATAATGAATTTATATAAACATTATAATGTGAAAACGTTATAATGTCCCAATTGATTTAGTTACTTAGCCTGTGACCTTATGTAAATAAGTCACTTGATCTCTTTAGGCCTCAGTTTCCTTATTTACAAAATGTGAGCTATATTAGATTCTTCTGGTCAACCTTGGTTTCCTTTTTCTGAACCTAGACTACATTTCTTCTTGGGACTCAGGGCCCAGGTGTGGAGTATTAGAATTGGTGGGGGTTTGTTTAAAAGTTATGATTTGCAAAATAAATTGCAATAGCACCAATGAGGAAAAAACAAAACAAAACCAAAAACCCTTATGGTTCAAATCCAGTTTTCTTGCAGCTATGCATGCTGCATTTACTGGTTTTAGAAGAAGAGGACACTTTTTTTTTTTTTTAATGTGTTGCTTAGTTCGATGTTTGGAGCATTTCCATCCTTGTGTTATCAGGGAAAACATGCACAGGCTGTTGTTATTTCTGGTTCCATATTCTTGAGAAGTAAAGACAGCTGATACTTTAATGTTCAAAATCTCCCCAAATAATCTCAGTACATTTGGGAGATTTGCATTGCATGAGCAATTTCTATTTGATTTCTTTCTTATTTATTCACAAATTTGATATTGTAGTCAAGGATATTGCACCATAAAATTATATATACAATATTTAGAATTTAAAACATGTTTTCAACTTTGGTGGCTATTAGATAACTATTTATTTTATTTTTGTGTGTTTAAAAATTTTAATGTTTTTTGTTACTCTGCTGTAGGTGATTTCAATTTTGGCAAGTCTCATATGAGGCAGCCCATGACTTTATTATTTTATCTATGCAAGGGGTTCCTTTTTGTGATCCCTTTCATTGATCTGAGTTATTGTTATGTTCCCTGTAGGTTTAGGGGAAAAATATGATTTAAAAGAGTAAAAAAAATGATAAAGGTCATGAGAAATATATCCCTTCCCTCATCCTGGAGTCCACCATGTATTGCCTATATCTCTAGATCCTGGGAACTCATCCTGGGTGGAGAAAGTACATCAATAAAGAAGATGAAGCGGTGGAAAAGCAAAATCTGGTATTGGATGCTCTCTTCTGTATTCCATTTGCCTTTTCTCTCCTAGAAGAGAAATGAAAGCACTTGACTCACTGCAGGTCAGGTAGAATAAGCTAATTAGGGAAATAGGGACAGGCAGATCTAGGTGGTCATTGTAGGAAAAAAAAAGTACTTAGTTGTTTCTTTACATTTTTACTATATGTATATCATAAAGAATATAACCACTTATAATATATATATATAATATAATATATATAACTTTATTATATTGGATAAATTACTTTAAACTTTTTGGCTTAGATTTCCTTAAGGATAAAATGAGGAGGTTGTACTAGATGACCTATAAGATTCCTTTCAGTTTAAAGTCAATTTAAACCCTCCCAAAAATATATATACATAATTTTTTATGGATAAACATCTGTATCAAAATTTTGCTTTGACTTTTTATTTGTTTTATTTTTTTGTAACATGAAACCGAAGTTTTAGGAGCTAACAGCAAATGATGACCATGTAGCACATTAGGGTCTGAAAATTATTATACAGGTCATATTGGACCTCATAAATGACTGTGTTTTACTGGCATGCATGATACATTTAACTGTAAGTATTAGTGGGCAAATTACTAATTCTCTTTTTTCTTTCTTTTCTTTAATATTTTTTCAGTTAGATTCAAAATAAATTTTTAATATTTGTTTTTAAGATTTTTGAGTTCTAGGTTTTCTTCCTTATCCTCACCCACAATTAAAAAAACCACATGTGAAATATTGCAAAACATTTCCTGAAAAGTCAAGTTGTGAAAGAAAACAGATCTCTCACCCTATTAAAAATAAAATCCCTCAAGAAAAATTAAGTTAAAAATAAAGAGAGAGATAGAGAAAGTAATAGAGAATGCTTCAATTTATAAACAGATTTTATCAGTTCCTTCTCTGGGTATGGATAGGATTTTTATCATAAGTCCTTCAGAGAGATTTGGATGATTGTAATACTGAGAATAACAGTCATTTGCAGCTGATCCTGCCAGTCTATTTGACTTTTTTCAGAGGGCTTTCCAGGTTTTATTTTTTCCTGAGAGCATATTGTTCATCCTTTTTATAGAGAGCAATAATATTCCATCAGAGAAACTTTCTTTGAAAATATTTTTACAATTATTATTGCTAATTGTATTTCCCTCCATTTATTCTCTCTTCTTTCATCCAGTCCTTCTTCAAGATTTTTGATACTGACCACTCCCTCCCCCAATATTACCTCTCTTTTATCATCCTCCCCCCATTCCCAAATCCTATTCCACTCCTATTTTCCTTCAGGGTAAGATAGATTTCTTTACTCCTATTGATATGTATGTTATTTCCTTTTTGAGCCAATTCTGATGAGAGTAAGGTTCATTCACTCATGCTGTTCTTGACCTCTTCTTATACATTGTAAAAGCTTTTTCTCTTTTTTTTTTCTTTTGGCAAATATTTTTTAAATTTGTATTATATTTTTATTAAAGCTTTTTATTTTCAAAACATATGCATAGACAATTTTTAACATTCACCTTTGTAAAACCTTGTGTTCCAAATTTTTCCCTTTTTTCTTCCTTTACCCTGGGAGGCAAGTAATCCAATATATGTTAAACGTGTAATTCTTCTATACATATTTCCACAAGTATCATGCTGTGCAAGAAAAATCAGATTAAAAAGGAAAAGAAAATGAGAAGGAAAATAAAATTCAAGCAAACATCAAGAAAAAGATCATCCTGCTGATCATTTATTATAGAACAATAATATTCTATAACATTCATATACCATAACTTATTCAGCCATTCTCCAACTGATGGGTATCTACTTAGTTATCAGTTTCTTGCCACTACAAAAAAAGGTTGCCAGAAATATTTTTTCACATGTTCACAATCTCTGAGATACAAGCTGAAAAGATTGGATTAAATCTGAATCAAAGACTTTGTACAGGGGCAGCTATATGGCACAGTGGATAGAATACCAGCCCTGAAGTCAGGAGGATCTGAGTTCAAATGTGATCTCAGACACTTTAATTCCCTAACTGTATGACCCTGGGCAAGTCACTTAACCTCAATTGCCTCAGCAAAAAGCAAAAAAAAAAAAAAAAAAAGACTATGCACAGTTTGATAACCCTTTGAATATTGTTCCAAATTGCTCTCCAGAATGGTTGAATCAATTCACAACTCCACCAACAATGTATTAGTGTCCCTGTTTTTCCACATCCCCTCCAACATTTGTCATTATCTTTTGCTGTCATCTTAGCCAATCTGAGAGGTATGTAGTGGTACCTCAGAGTTGTTGTAATTTGCATTTCTCTGATCAATAGTGATTTAGAGCACATTTTTCATATGACTAGAAATGGTTTTAATTTCTTCATCTGAAAATTGTCTCTACATATTCTTTGACCATTTATCAAATGGAGAATGTCTTGCCTCTTTTTTTAATGACAGTTAATTTGCAGCATTCCACTTATGCCTTTCCCTTTCTCCTGGTACATTCCTCTCTCACTCCTTAATTTCATCATTAAAAAAAAATATATGTTATCCCTTAATGTTTAATTCACACCCATGCCCTTTTGTCTATATATATTTCTTCTAACTACCATTATAATAAGAATGTTCTAATGAGTTACAAGTATTATCTTCCCCAAGTAGGAATGTAAATAAATAAAGCTTATGAGGTACCTTATGATATCACTTTCCTAATTACTTCCCTGTATTTCTCTAGAGTCCTGTACTGAAAACCAAATTTTCCAATCAGCTCTGGTCTTTTCATCATGAATGCTTGAAATTCCTCTATTTAGTTGAATATCAACCTTTTCCTATGAAGGATTATACTCAGTTTTTGTGGGTAGGTGATTCTTGATTGCAATCCTAGCTCTATTGCTTTCTGGAATACCATATTCCAAGTTCTCTGGTCCTTTAATGTAGAAGCTGCTAAATCTTGTTATCCTGATTGTGGCTCCACTATATTTGAATTGATTCTTTCTGAATGCTTGCAATGGTTTTTTTTTTTTTTTTTTTTTTTGTGAGTTTCAGAATTTGGCTATAATGGGAATTTTTATTTGGAGATCTCTTTCAGGAAGTGATTAGTGAATTCTTTCAATTTCTATCTTACTCTCTGATTCTAGATTATCAGGACAGTTTTCCCTTGATAATTTCTTGAAGGATGATGTCCAATCTCTTTTCTTAATCATGGATTTCAGGTAGATCCATAAATTTAAAATTCTCTCTCCTGGATTTATTTTCCAGGTCAGTTGCTTTTCTAATGAGATATTTCACATTTTTCCCTGTTTTTTTCATTTTTTTTTTGATTTGCTTTATTGTATCTTGATTTCCCATAAAGTCAATAGCTTCCATTTGCTCAATTCTATTTTTTAAGGAATTATTTTCCTCAGTGAGCTTTTGTGCCTCCTTTCTCAGGTGGTCAATTTTTCTTTTTAAGGCATTCTTCTCCTCATTAGTTTTTTGTATTTCCTTTGAACCTCTCTCAATTCTTTCCCTAATTTTTCCTCTATCTCTCTTACTTGATTTTCAAAGTCCCTTTTGAGCTCTTCTATGGCCTGAGCCCAATTTTTATTTTTCTTGGAGGCTTTGGACGTAGGAGCTTTGACTTTGTTATCATTTTCTGAATGTCACCTTAATAACTCATTGTCACCTTAATAACTTTCACTGGTCAGAAACTTTTTTTTGTTTATTTTCTGCTCATTTTCCTAGTCTATTCCTTAATTTTTAACTTTTTGTTAAAGCAGGCCTCTGTTTCTGGAGAGTGCACTGACTCAAGCTTCAGGGATTTTGTGCAATTGTTTTCAGAAATCCTTCTAGGAATCTGACCACAAGCATTCTTTTCTGCCCTGGAGCTGTTAGCTGTGTCCCCATCCCACTGTAGCTGTACAATTTAGTATTCTGGCTGGGGCTGAGGCTCTATTGGGGACTGCACTAGGACTCTTATCCCTTTGCCATAGATCCTCTCCATTGACTTTATGAGTCCTCTCTGGTGTCCCTGGGCTGAGAAGTCTAGAAGTCTCCCACACAGTTGCTGTTTCATAGGTTTTGCGTTGTTGATGCTGGATACTGAGCTGAAACTGGTGTAGGGCTGGGCCTGTGCTGGCTTTGCTCACTGGGCTCTGGTTCCACAGATCTTTTCTGCTGACCTTCCAGGTCCTCTTTGGTGTCTGTGGGCTGAGAGGTCTGGAAACTATCAGTACTGATGCATATTCAGAGGTCTGCCTGGCCAGGCTGGGACTGGATCCGGGGCTGGACCAGTGTGTCCCACCCTGGTGTGATACACTTTTTCTGCTGAACTTCTAAGTTGCCTTTGGCTGGAAATTGTTTTACTCTGTCATTTGGGATGTTCTGATGCTCTAAAATTTGCTTAGTCATTATTTAATGGAATTGGAGCAATTTGCGAGAGAGATTGGGAAAGTTCCTGCTTTTACTCTGCCATCTTGGCTCCACTTACTAATTATCTTTTAAATGGCAAATATAAGTTGGTTTTTCTTAGTCCTTGCCCTTCTTGGCCGTTCTGCTACTGTGGCCACTGCTGGTTACAATCTCCACTTTGATTTTTGGTGACATCACCCTTTTTTGATTCATGTACATATTTAACTCATCCCTTCTCATATTTCTTGCTGACTTATTCCTGAAGTGATCCTTAGTTATGGATATTTCTTTGGGCTATCTCCTATTCTGTCTTCTCTTCTGTATTTAACTGTCTCTTTTGGTGATTTCATTAATGATTATGATTTTAGCTTTCATCTCCATGTAGAAAACTCCATGTACATAACTTGCAGATTTACCTATCTAGCTTTAGTCTTGTACCTGAGATCCAATCCTGCAACATCAACTGTTAAAATATTTTGAATTTGAAGTTCAAAATTAAACACTTTTCTATTCAAACTTACTCCTTAAACAAATATCTGACCTTATGACTCTTCTCAATAAACTCCAGTAGCTTTCTATTGCCTCAGGAATAAATTATAAACTCTACTTGTTTTAAAATCCTTCACAACTTAAATTCAAACTATCTCTTATATTTCATCAAAAAATACTCTCCTTCTTGCATCCTACATTCTAGCCAAACTTTCTTTTTCTCTGTTTCTCATACATGACACCTCCTTTCCTGTTTTTGTGTCTTTTTACAACCCATTCCTCATGCCATATATTTCTTTCTAACTTCTGTATCATATAATCCTTAGTTTCATTTAACATATAACACAAATGTCATCTTCTACAAAAATATTTTAATACTTTTCTGGTCCCTCAACTATTAGAAATCTCCTTTTTAAAATATTCTGTATTTAAATATTTTGTGTTTATTGTGTATATGTATTCTTATACATTTACACATATAAATATATATTTATATTTTTATATATTATCTCCTCAATAGAACATTGAGAGCAAGGGTTTTATTATTTCATTTCTTTTGTATTCTCAACACCTAGAATGTTGTTTGGTTCATTGTGAGTACTTAAACAGATGACTGACAATTGACTGACATAAAAATATCTGTATTTTATTAAATGTAGCTAAGTCATTTGCCTCAGCCATACTGATTAAGTGAAGTATATGACTTAACAAGGTATGGAGAAAGTATTTCTTTAAATAATATCTCACTCTCTAGCTTACTAAATACATGCAAAATTTGTTTCTGTTGGTAGTACACAATGATATTCTGTTGGATGATCCAAAGAATTAGGTGGGCCATATGGTTCCCAGGACCAAGCAATTTTTCATGATGAAATAATAGATTTCTAACATTAGAAAGAGATACCAGTGGGACCAAAGGGTCTGTCACAAATATTTTTCATATATTCTAAGATTTGGAGAGTAGTTCTCATAAAGGAAGTCAATGTTAGTGTTATTGGTAATATCAATAAAAATTTCTAGTTCTGTCACATATCAGATCATTCTGTACAACAGGAAAAAATGCATATTCTATAAAATGGAATTGATATTTCTTCTCTCACAATGTAATTGTGAAATTACTATATGTAATTTAGAACATGTGAAATATGAGACAAAATAATATGGAAGTTATTCTATTTCTATCATTGATTTCTCACTTTTCCAAAATAATCTAATTTAATTTGGTCCCATTTCTATTCACTGGCATGTTATGATAGTTCTTTATCTCTCATTTAATAAACTTTTCTCTCTGCAAAGAGATTAAAAGTAGACCCTTGCCATTGCACTCCTTTCCTAAGAGCTAAATTAAAGTGATTCCCTGATACCAATACTATCATAAGATAACAAATGCTTATTATCAGTTCAATTCTTATTGGTTTCTTCATGAATCTTCTTACCAATAAATGTGATTTTTTTTTCCTTGAAGGCTGCTGGCAGTTTTTAGTGTATGATTTGTGCACTGTTATTGAATATTTTTGTTTCTATTCAAAGTAGATTTTAACCCATATTTAATTACAGGAGGATTGAAGACACTTCTGATAAACTGTTTTGTTTTATTTTTGCTTTGTTCTTTTTAACTAGAATCTTTTCAGACCAGAAAAAGTCTCTTCAGAAGAGAGAATACAGATGACAACCTGAATGCACCTATTAATTGCTAATTCACTGCCTCTGATAAATGTCCTGGTATACAATCAGAACAATTATTACAATAGAATCACTTATCTAGGGGGAAAACCTCTCCTATTTTATGGTTAAGACCTTTTGAAGTACCTTTGATGTATTTGATTCCAGTTGGTTACTCTATGGTTCAGTGTATCATGCATCACTTGTGTTAAACTAGCACATTTCTATGTATTACAGCAACTCTGTGTTGTGGGAAAAGGTTTGATGACCCATATAAGCAGCTCTAAGACCATAGGGTTATGTCACACACAGGAGATTAACAAGAGATTGATCATAAAAATAAAAGCTATTTGTCTACAGGCTACTTATACTCTGGGGAGAGGAAAAATGAACCTATGTTGGAACTTGGTAAGGATTAAGATGAGGTGGCAATAATTTTATTTTTGATGGCTTCTCCTCTGGTAATAAAGAAGGCACTGGGGAGACAAAGGATGGATTACTGTACACAGTGAGTAGTTATGACTCAAGTAGAGCTCATTTAGGTTTACCCTAGGAAATTGCTTAGGATTCTTATATCACAATTATTAGGTATTAATTACTTTTTTAAAATAGAAAATTATATTCTTTTACCCATGTTATCATAGTATCATGTATTTTAAAGGTAGAAAAGAATGTAGAGATAATAAGAAAATCATCCATTGCCCCATGAATAGTGACAGTGTCTACTCTTTACTATAATAGCAAAGGTAAGTCTTTATGAAATAGATAAGGAACCAGCAAGTCTGCAGCATGACTGAATTCAATCTGATTTGAGGAAAACGACTTTAGAAATCACTACAGCAGAGAATTAAGTACAGGCTCTCATAGAGTACACATATTGTACTGCAAACTTCTTTACCCTGCACATTTTGTATAAGATGAAATAACTTACTGTGGGAAAGGAAGGCAGTAAAGGACAATGGATTTGTCAACTGACTCACATAGATATAGATTCAGAAAATCTGGAGATTCAGATCATATGAAATTATGTTCCAAGACATAATCCTAGGTCACTTCATTTGAAAGGCAATTCAGCAAGATGTTAAACCTAACTTAACCCCTTCTGATCCTTCAGCCTATATCATCCTCAAAAAAAAAATAATAATCATTTATGGATGAAATCTGGAGATAAGGCCTGTCAATCAGTGAGATGATAAGCATTTATTGAGTACCAAATATATGTCAGGCACAGAGCTAAGTGCTGGGAGCTCAAAGAAAGACAAAAATACAGTTAGTGCTTCATAGAGCTCACCATTCTAAGAAGGGAGACAGCCTAAAGATAATAGATACAAACAATTTACATACAGGATGAATAGGAGATAAATAATGGAGGGAGACATTAGAATTTAGAGGAATTAGGAAAGGGTTTGTGTTGGGGTTTTTGTTTGTTTGTTTGTTTGGTTTTTGTTTTTGTTTTTTGGTAGAAGGTAGGATTTTAATTGGGACTTAAAAGAAGACAGTGAAATCAAGAGGTGGAGATGAGGAGAGAAAGAATTCTCATAATGGTGGATAGCCAGGGAAATTGCTTAGAGTTGGTATATTGAGTTGTGTGTGTGTGTGTGTGTGTGTGTGTGTGTGTGTGTGTGTGTGTGATAGAGAGGTAGAGACAAAAACAGAGAGAGAGATAAAGAGAGACAAAAGAGAGACAGAAATAAAGAGACAGATACAGAGACAAAGAAACAGAGAAACAGAGGGACAGAGACACAATAAGAAGGCCAGTGTCAATGTATCACAGATAAAGTCGCAAGGATTAAGATATCAGAAATCTGTAAAAGCAGGAGGAAGTCAGGTTTTAAATGCCAAACAGGATTTTATTTTTGATCTTGGAGGTGATAAGGAGTCATTAGAGTTTATTGAAAGTTGAGAGAGGGTGCTTTAGGAAGATTAATTTGACAGCTGAATGGAAGTTGGATTATATTTGGTAAGAATTAAGGCAGAAATACCAATTAAAAGGCTATCATGGATTGCAACAATGGGGAATGAGGGATAGTCATTTCTAGGTACCCACTAAGGGAAGAGTAAGAAGTATTGGATATATTGTGAAATAATCCAGATTCAGTCCCTGGGAATGCATATTTCTGAATTATTGACCCAGAAGCAGAAAGGATTTCCAGATCTGAAACAAGGTAAGTTTTAGGTTCAATCTAGACTCTAATGAATGAGGAAAGAGATGGAATCCCAAGGTCATGCTGAAAGGATCAATACTTATGTGATGTATTTATTGTCCCCTTAGGGTTCTCTCACACTTTAAAAAAAAACAAAACAAAACAATAGTTCAGTAATAAAAAAGGCAAGAAAGCAATTTTATATATAGGAAACAAATTAACTATTAAAGTATATAAGATATTGCTTATATTAAAAATGTACATTTGGGTGGACATAGTAAAAGAATTTTAGTTTTGAATAAAAACTATTAAAATGAAACAGCTTTATGATGTGATTTACACAGTTTTGGATGGAATATGAGCTATGGAATAATTATAAAGACTAAATTAATCTTGTAAATAATGAAGGTTAATAGTATCTGTTTATGTAAACAGTTTGGTGGTTTAAAAGAGGTAGAAAAAACATTTTACTGATTAAGAAATGGAATAAAATGTGTCTGAGGAAACAGAATTTCAAGGACACAATGAGTTGGAGAATTATTTGGAAGACTTAGAGATGTGGTGCATTGTTTCCTTATTTGCTTATAATTATTTAATGACTAAAGAGAGTAAAAATAAAACAAATAATAAATTATTTTAACATTTAGAATCCAAGGCAATGATTTTAAAATGTCTTTTTCATTGAGGGAATTTAAGGAGTTGTTACCTTTTAAATTAAAGATGAGTTACTGAGAAAAAGAAAGCTTTGACTTGTGCCAGTGAAAAAATAAGGGATAGAAGAGGTATGAAAGATAGAAGGCTGAGGTGAAAGAGGGAAGGACCTGGAAAGTGAAAGCCTGAAGAATCAGAGAGGGGTCTGAAAAGGCATTTTATTGGAGCAGTTTGAAGAGACTAATGGCAAGAGTAGCTAGCTGACAAGATTCAGCTATGTGATTCCTGATTGGCTGAGTTAAGATCTAGATTTGCAAATCTTGGCCTTCAACATCACCAAAAACTTAAAGAAGGTGAAGCTTTTTTTTTTTTTCTAAAGGAGGTGAAGTTTTTCTTTTTTCTATCTCCTTGGTTTGAGAAAAAGGAGGGAGACAGTTACTACAGCTTCTTTGTAGACTGGTTTGGCTTGCCGCAAGAGTTAGCTTGAATTGTTTACTACAAGCTCTTCTCCAATCAGCTGATAAAGATCCATGTCAGAGAATAATTTAATATTCTTGCCTGCATATTCCAGGAACAGCCAGCTTAATGGTCTGTTAATTTTTTTTGTTTGCTTAAAGGGAATTGCTATAAATATTAAGAGATGACATTTTCTAAACATCTGATTGAATTTAACTGTAAGTTGAAAGAGCTTAAATGCTATGATACAGTATATAAAAGAAGAGATTTGTCCTGTCAGAAACTGATGAGGACTAATAGATAGTTAACAAAGAAGTGGTTTTGGGTCATGTAGATTTTCCTGAATGGATCAATGATACCAAAGTTTACAGTCTAGAACTGTGATATATTGTGAATATGTGAATTTTCCTTCCTCCTGGGCTTCCCTTCCAGGTTCCCACAAATGAATGCTTATTCTTCCCTACAGATAATGAGTATGTTGCTATGAGAATATGATCCATATTTGTATGTGCATTGAGATATTTCTGTTATTTATACTTTTGTTATGATATGTGGGTATCAATGAATATTTTTGCTTTATTGCTAAGTAAATGATTGTAATATTTTATTTTTCCCAATTACATGTAAAACCATTTTTGATATTTGGTTTTTAAAACTTTGAGTTTCAAAATTTTTCCTCCCTCCCATTTCTTCTCCTTCCCTAAGACAGCAGACAATTTAATATAGGTTATATACATGTAGTTTTGTAAAACTTATTTCACATTAGTCATGTTGTAAAAGAAAATGATCTCCTCCCACCCCCCCCAGAAAAAAAACTCCAAGAACCACAAAACACCACAGATATATGCTTCAATCTGCATTCATAGTCCATCAATTCTTTCTTTGGAGGTGTATCTTTTTCATCATAAATTTTTCAGATTATCTTGGATTATAGTATTGTTAAGAATAATTGTCATTAACAGTTGACCATCATACAATATTGCTATTACTGTGTACAATGTTCTTTTGACTATACTCACTTCACTTTGTATCAGCTCATGTAAATCTTTCCAGTTTTTTTCTGAAAGTATCCTGCTCATCATTTCTTATCGCACATAGCATTCTATCACAATCATATGGCACAACTTGTTCAGCCATTCTCCCTTTGATAAGCATCCCTCAATTTCTAATTCTTTGTCACCACAAAAAGAGCTGCTATAAATTTTTTTGTATTTGTAGGTCTTTTTCTAAGCAAATGATTATATTCCAGAATGAAAAATGTCATTATTGTGAATGGTTGATTTGTATAAATATCAGAGTTGACATGGAGGTTGTATATAATTCAGCTTTTTAAACTTATATAGAGCCTCATTAAAGAATGTAGGAGTCAAAATATTAGGATTGATTATTAGCAAATGTTTGATTTGTATACTTATTTTACATATCTATATACTCAATGTCACATAAAAATTTCTTATACAAAAAGCACTCACAAATGGAAAAAAAGTTTAAGAAGCCCTTATGTATAGCATATGGTAATTTGTTACCACTGTAAGCGGTAGCTTATGGCAATTGAAACATATCAGTTAGGGCTAAAGAACTAGAATGATGAATAGGGGGAGTGTATAAATAATGAGTAGTTGTATTCTTAACCAGATGAGGTATAAAAACAAGTATAAATATAAAATGTATAATTCTGGTCACATTAAATGAAAGAAAAACTTGCACAAATAAAACCAATGCATCCTGCTTAAGGTGGGAAGTGACCAATTGGGTAAGAATATCTTTGTGGCAAGGATAAATACATAACTAAAAGAAAGAATAAGATGAAAATAAGATGAAAAGTTACTTTTCATGATACAGATGTCAAAGGTATGAATATATGATTTTCAAAAGAAGTGCAAACTTTTAAAATCATGTGAAAATTAATGCTCAAAACCATTAAATATAAGAAAAACACAATTCAAAAGAACCCTGAAGATTCATGTTACACTCAGTAAAGATAAGAATAAAAAAATATGAGAAGAATCATTGATGGAAAGATTGTGGAAAAATAAGTAAGCTAATGCATTTTGAAGGACCTGTGTATTAGTATAATAATTTTAGAAAGCATTTGGCATTAGGCAAAATAGCTAAAATGTCTATATCTTTTCATCTAAAGATTATATAATGTACTAATTCTTATGGAGGTTATTGTTAAAAATGAAAATTCCATGTACACCAAAATATTTATAGCAAAAAAAAATTTTGTGATAACAAATAATTGGAAACAAAATGGCTAAACAAGTTGTGGTACATCAATGTAAAGGAATAATTGTATGATTCAAGGAACTATAAAAATGGCAAATACAAAGGAGCATGGACAGGCTTATGTAAACTGATATATATGTGAAACAAGCAAAGCAAAGAAAATAACATACAGAATGACTAAAAAAATGAAAAAGGGAAATAACCACAAAGCAATAAAAACAATGTCACAAAATCACAAAGAAAAAAGAATGGCCTTAAAAAGAGATAAGAAGAGTTACTTCCCCATAAGCCTTTGAAGAACTAAGGGGTTCACAGTTGTTAAACATGTCATGTATTTTCAAACTTTTTTGATATACCAATCTGTTTTGATGACTATTGCTTTATATAGTTTCTTTAAAAAAATAATAGGGGATGACTCTCTGAGAAGTGGTGAGGGGAAGGACATAGAAGGAAAATTAGGTGATATAAAAACAAAAGATATCCACAAAATTTTACTTGAAAAATAAAACCAAGTTCATTAAAAATAAAAGAATGTTGAATATGGACTATAGTTGTCAGAAAGCATGATGTTAGAAGTGAGAGGCTCAGGATAGATCTCCAAGATATATAAGAATAGGATTGTTTGAAAATAGGTGGGTCAGCAGTACAGGTAAAGAAAATAGCAGGGATGAAAGAAGTAGGAATGAATAGATTTGCATGTTAGGAATAGAAAGAAGCCTGGGTTGGCTGGAGAATATTGTAGAATTCATTGTAGGGAATGAAGGAATTTTTTAATTCAAGCATGTTAGACTAAAACCTTGCTTGCCTTTTTTTTTTTCTTCCTTAATATATTTCAGAACTTGGCTGAAACTCTCGGCAGTTGAAAAATGGGCTGCATGATTACTAAAGAGAAAATATTCAGACCTAAAAGACCTCCAGTGCAAGATCAATAGACTGAAAAGGCAATTACCTAATTCATCTGGGTCACCCTCACCTTTATTGCTTTAAGAACAGCCTTTATTTCAATTCAGTCATAAAAACCAAAGGGTCATTAGTGAGAAAACAGGCAAGTAGTTCCTTCAGTAGAGCCACAGTTAAGAACAATTAGTGTATTAAGCTCATGGACACTAAAGATATTAATATACTTTTCAAGAGCTTTATTGATGATTATATATGAATGATAAAGACAATATATGTTAAAGGGAAGTTCATACATCTGCATTTCCTTAAATATAAAGGACTTTTGGAAGGAAAAGCAACTTTCTTAGCTGAAACTATTCTTCCTGATCAAAATTATCCAGTCCCTAAAAAAAAGCTTGGTGAGGTCAGGATGCAGTCAGTGTCACTAATGATTTGCATTAAAGTTATCATTAATATTCCATAAGAGGAAATAATAAAAGCTATTTTTACTTAAGTGATCTCTGCCTGGACTTGGTTTGACAAGTTTTATTGAGTGCCCTCATTTTATATCTCAATTATCTAGTAACCATATTTATTTTATAAGATTTCCAAGACATATTTTTCTGTTTCTTACTTACAGATGATGGAATTGGAAGTGATTTTGAGTTATTGGTTTACTAATTTATACATCTCCATAATTATGATAGCTTGATGATATGTCTATTGTCTTCCTATCATTATCTACTGTTTTACCCCCTCCAACTTGCTCCTTCTTTAGTTATTAGGTTTTTCACGTTTACCAGATAGTGTCTGGTACATTCAGGAATAGGATCTAACTTTGCTTAGGCAGTTGGGGTTCAGTGACTTGCCCAGGGTCACACAGCTAGGAAATGTTAAATGTCTGAGACCAGAATTAAACTCTGGTCCTCCTGACTTCAGGGCTGGTGCTCCATCCACTATGCCACCTAGCTGCCCTCATCTTCATCATTTTTCAAAGAAAAATTATAGCAAATAACAAGAGTCTGTACTGGGCTTTTCTACAGAATTGGATACACAAACTTCTATTTATTTTTGATAGTATCTTTTCTCATAGCTTCTTGGAAACTATTCATTAACTTACCCTTCTACCTTCCTTACTCCCTAGCTCCTCCATGATTTCTGTCTCTATTTCTCCCTCTCCTTGTCTATCTGGATCTCTCTCTCAATTATTTTCTTAACTCTTTTCTCTAATCTCTTGCACTTTCCATACCCTAAATATAAATCTTCATTTCTTTCCCCTTCATTGTCCCTCTCCTCCCAGATTGCATGTCATCGTCCTTTTCAAGAACAAGAGACAAACAACCCAACAGCCTGATTTGGGTTACTAATTTTTACATCATTTGACAGTTAAGTGGCATATTGTACAGGCAGGAAGATCTGAGTTCAGATCTTGATTTTTGACACTTATTAGCTGTTTTGACTTGAGATAACACTTGATTTCTCTCTGCAACATTTCCTCTCATGAAAATAAGAATAAAAAAACACCAGAATAGTAGCTTTCCAACTTTTTGTCTGAGGACCCTTTTGCACTCTTAAAAAATTATACAGGATTCTTTAAATAGCTTTTATTTGTGTGGATTATATCTACTGATATCTGTTATATTAGAAATGAAAATATCTTAGCATCATTGTATGATGGATAAAAGGTAACATGACTAAGGAAAACAAAGATTGAATCTTCTGAGCATATGGATTTATTAATTAATGCATGCCAATTGCCCAACAAACTGGGATCATATTTCTTCAACTTAATCCTGGATTCCCAATACAGGGAGAGACATACTTTTATACATTAAAAATAGGCCAATTAATTAAAAGTAAACAATATAACATTAAGTAATCTGATTTTTAATTATTTGAAACATTAGACATTTTCAGCTTTGGGACTGAGAGAGTTAACAAATATAATTCCCTGAAATCAGAAAAGGAGATGCTCCACTCTCAAAGTGTCTGTAAACAATTAAAGGAACGTGGAAGCAATAACGGATTGATCACTACAGATGAGTTTTCAAATAAAACATATGGGTTGTTTGAGATATACAATTATAAGAAAACTTCTTTCATCAATTTTTTAATATGATTTAGTTTCTAGTCACATAACCTAAATCTTTAGTGAAGGATAGATATCTGAGCAGCAAGTAGAAGTGATTCAGCTTCCTAAGCCACATAGGGATAGGTTCAAACAATACAACAAAGTTTTCTCTCAATTGCCACAATTGAATATAGTTCCTCCCCCACACTCACACAGAATAAATGTTGGACTAGATCCATAATTGAATAGAGAGGAAACAGCCAGTTTCAGAATTGAGTCACAAATTGAAGTCAGTGTGGTTCACTCAATTCCCACAATTAATACCCTCAATTGTGAAAATATTTTTGACCTAATGGATCTTCATACTTTGAGAACCAGTAATTTAGAGGGTTGCTGAAAGGATTGAATGAGAAAACATGTGAAATGCTTGGCAAACTCTAAAGTGGCACATAAATGCTAGTGTTATCCTTATTATTATCATCCTTCCCATCAAGTGAATTGACTGCTACTGTCAGAATTAGTAGTTATAACTCTTTATTTGGCAATTTTCTTACTTTATCTCCCTTTTCAATTGAAATGACTCCAAGTTAGATTCACAAGAATCTAGAAAAATATCTCTTAAATGGCCCTTATTAGGCATATTTATCTCTGACCATTATTCCACCATATCTAACTTTAAGTTGTGGTCCTGGAATCCAAATTCCTTTCTTAGACATAATGTAATTACTTAGTCATCCATTTCCCAAATGTACCTTTCTCTTCTGAAGCCCATCTTGTTAATAATAAGCAATAGCAAAAAAAAAAAAAAAATCATCACATATGTCCCTAAGATCTTCAGTTACTTGTACAGGACTTGTAAGGAAAATCCATAACAAAACTTTCTTGATACTTACTGGCAGTACCATTTGTCTGCATGTGAATGACCAGATCTGACTAGTTATTTTTTTCTGATTTTTTAAGTGTTGGAAAATTAACCACTATCTTCTGGGTTGATGAGACAATAAAATTTTTTGTTAGTAATATTAAGCTCTAACTACTATCTTACATCAGGGAATCACTAATGATCCCCCTTTAACCTCTACCCATCCCGATATCCTTTTGTAAATACACATTTCTTTTTGAATTATATTGTGAGAGAAAAATCAGAACAAAAGGAAAAACGAATAGAAAAAAAAAACCCAGAAAAAATAAGTGAACATAACATGTGTTGATTTACATTTAATCTCCATAGCTGTTTTCTTTCTGGATGCAGATGGAGTTTTCTATCCAAAGTTTATTGTGATTGAATCACTGAACCACTGAGAAGAATCAAGTCTTTCATAGTTGATCATCGCACAATCTTGTTGTTACCACGTACAATGCAATCCTGGTTCTGTTTGTTTCACTCAGCCTCAGTTCATGGGCTTTCCAGACTTTTCTAAAATCAGCTTATTCACCATTTTTTATAGAACAATAATATTCCATTACTTTTAAATACCATAACTTATCCAGCCATTCACTAATGCTTTAATGGGCATCTACTCATTTTCCAATTCTTTGCCACCACAAAAAGAACTACTACAAATATTTTTGCATATTTAGATCCTTTTCCCTCCTTTATGATTTGTTGGGATATAGACCTGATAGTGGCACTGCTAGGTCAAAGGATATACACAATTTTATAGCCCTTTTGGCATAGTTCCAAATTTCTCTCCAAATTGGATAATTTCACAACTCCATCAACAATGCATTAGAGTCCTAGTTTTCCCACACATTTATCATTATCTTTTCTTTCATCTTAGCCAATCTGAGAGGTCTGAGATGGTTGCTCAGAGTTGCTTTGATTGGCATTTCTCTAATCAATAGTGATTTAGAACATTTTTTCATATGACTATAGATGGCTTTAATTTCATCATCTGAAAATTATCTTCATATCGTGTGACCATTTATCAATTGGGGAATGACGTATTATAAATTTGACACAGTTCTCTATATATTTTAGAAATGTATCCTTTATCAGAAACACTGGCTATAAAAAATTTTCCCAGCTTTGTACTTCCCTTTTAATCTTGTTTCTGTTGATTTTATTTATGCAAAATGTTTTTAATTTAATGTAATCAAAGTTGTCCATTTGCATTTCATAATGTTCTCTAGTTTTTCTTTGATCATAAATTTCTTCCTTGGGAAAGAAACCCACATGTACAAAAATGTTTGTGGCAGTTTTTTTTTTTTTTTTTTTTTAGTGGCAAGAAACTGGAAACTGAGTGGATGCCCATCAATTGGAGAATGGCTGATTAAAGTTATGGTATATGAATTTATGGAATATTATTGTTCTGTAAGAAATGACCAACACGATGATTTCAGAGAGTCTGGAAAGACTTGCATGAACTGATGCTGAGTGAAATGAGCAGAACCAGGAGAACATTATACACAGCAACAACAAGACTATATGATGATCAATTCTGAAGGACATGGTTTTCTTCAACAATGAGATGTTTCAAACCAGTTCCAATTGTACAGTGATGAAAAAAGCCATCTACACCCACAGAGAGAATTGTGGGAACTGAATGTGGTTTACAGCATACCATTTTCATTGTTTTCATTTTTGCTTGCTCGCATTTTATTCTACTTCTTTTTGTTTTTTACTGGTTTGATTTGATTTTTCTTGTGCAGCACAATAATTGTATAAATATGTATGCATATATTGGATTTGACATTTATTTGTACCATGTTGAACATATACTGGACTACTTGCCATCTAGGGGAAGGCATGGGGGGAGGGAGGGAAAACTGGAACACAAGATTTTGCAAAGGCTAATGTTAAAGAATTGTCCATGCTTATGCCTTGAAAAATAAAAAAAAAAGCTTTAATAAAAAAAAATAACTTCCTTCCTTTTCCAAAGATCTGACAGCAAACTATCCCTTGCTCTCCTAATTTGTTTATGGTATCATCCTTTAGGCCCAAATCATGTACCCATTTTGAGCTTATTTTGGTATGGGGAAATAATTTCTTCTTTCTCTAACCCTTTTCTCACTCTGGAATAGTATCTGTGTATCCACATTTTAATTCAGTGGAAAACAGGCAGCACCCCTCAGTGCTTATGGCTCCTTCTTTGCAGGAAAAATAACTCATCTCATGACCTACTTCTACAGTTTCAGACGCTTCAATTCTTCCCTTCCCTTCTTTTTATGTTTTTTTTTTCATTCATTTTTTTGCTTTTTTGCTGAGGCAATTGGGGTTAAGTGACTTGCCCAGGGTCACACAGCTAGGAAGTGTCTGAGACCAGATTTGAACTCAGGTCGTCCTGACTTCAGGGCTGGTGCTCTAACCACTGCGCCACCTAGCTGCTCCTTTTTTTTTTTTTTTTCATTCTTAAACCAATCAGACACCAGAGTAATGGCAGTAACTGGGGAAGGGACATATTTGAGAGGTATTGCAAAGGTAAAGTTGGCAGATTGAATATGAAGAGTAAAATATAGTGATATAGGGATAACACTGCTTCTTTAACAATAATAGGGAAGTTTAGAAGGGGGAAGCATTGAGAGAGAAAGATAATATATTCAGTTTTGATATATTGACTTTAAGACATGTATAAGGCCCCCAGTTTGAGATGTCAAAAAGGTATTTGGAGATGATAGACTGAGGGTCATAAGAGAGGTTTGGGCTGGATGTTTCACTAGTTGAATTTCCAGAGATAAATAGATAAATTGTTCTGATTCTAAATTTTGCTCTGAAGAATATAGAAGACAGTCCTTCTTTCCTTTCCAAGTCAGTTCCTCCTTTAAATTTTTATTTCCTAGAAGAAGCATATTAAAAAAAATATGACATTGCCTTCTTTAAGCTAGAAATAGCAAGGAAGGAAACATTCATTAAACCCAAAATTATTTTTTTCTGCAAATACAAACACATACTATCAAGCTTCCTAACTATGAAGATATTTTATCAAAGACATAATAGTTTTATGGAGGCTATTGGAAGTAATGATATAATCAGAATATGCCCTTTAAGGTAGGCTTAGAAGAGACAGCAATTATATATCCAATACTTATAAAATGCTTTGTATTTCTCAAGTTTATACACGTATGCATGTTATTTGCATATCAAAGACACTCATTTCATTCAGCTTCAAACTAGAGTAGGACTGATTTAAAGAACTGGGGATTTGACTTTTTTAAAAAAAATTACACTTGAGTGAACAATTTTATTGAATAATGTTGTCTTCTGACCTCATGTAAGTTCTATCTACTCCAGTCTAACAGCAGAACTCTGATAATCATCTGTATAATTGAAGTCTAGAAATGCTTTTCCATAATGTATGTGGTTTTATAAAAAATGTTCAACTCCAAAGAATCCTTGTTTTGTGATTGTGACTATCTCTTGAAGGCTGTGACAGGTGATCACCAGCTCTGGTTGTTCCTATTAAGATGGGAAACACTTTGTGTATGAGCTAATAATAAATGGCTGTCCAAGGATTAGTCAATTTAAGTTTGGAAAGGATAAAGGATGAAGAATTAAGGTTAACAACTCTCAAAGAAGAATTATTAAGTTATAAAGAGTTTTGACCAAAAACTCTTTTCTCTCCTCTTCCTCATCTCCTATGTCTTAGGTATCTTCTGTCATTTTTTCCTCTTTCACCCTTGCCTCACATGATAAAGTAGTCTTACACTTTATAAAAACTAATTATTTTACTTGTTTAAGTTATCCCATTTCATCCTGCCTCTTCCATCAAATTGTTCTCTCTGTTATCCCCATTCTTCACACACACAATAAACTGTGATCTTTGGTGCCTCCAGAAGCAAATAAAAATTCTCTTCTTTAACCCTTTATAACTTTTATAATTCCTCCCATATTTTTTGGTATTCTTACACCTTACTCCTCTACATATAATCTCTGATTCAGTGAAACTGACTTCCTTGCTGTTCCTTAACAAAGCACTCAATTTTTCACTATTGGACATTCTCTCTGGCTGTCTTACAATCCTGGTATACTCTTTGTTTCTCCACTCAGACTACTGAGCTCCCTAGCTTCCTCTAAATCCTAATTAAAACTGCATTTTCTTCAGGAATCCTTCCAAACCCCTCTTGATTTTAGTACCTTCTCTCTATTAATAATTTCCTATTTATCCTGTACATAGATTTTGTATATATTTGTATTTCATCTCCTCCATTACACTACAAGCTTCTTGAGGACAACAATGATCTTTTGCCTTTTTGTATCTCCTGGGCTTTCTCCAGTGCCTGGCTGAGTTGGTTGAAAATTAAATCATGATTTCTGGACTCATATTGGGTGAATAGTAAGCACTTAAAATATTTTTTCATTAATCCATCTATTCACCCTTGAATGCATCATAGTATTTATAAAGCATTAAGTAATACTGGAATTATCTAGATATTTCAAATGGATTAACATTGAAAGCTTTTGAGTAATTAAAATATTTATTTTCTACCAACTTCTTATGTAGAAATCTGTTGCTTTTGCATCATTATTTCTTTTGTCAGGAAATCCTGTGTTTAGCTGAAATTTCTTCCCACCTTCTTAAAAGGAAAAAGAAAGGTCTATATATATTAAGGCACTGGATTTAAAGCATTGACTGAGCCTTAAATCTACATACGTGTCTTGAGAAATGTGTACTTGCTATCTTGCAATGTCTAATATTGTATATTGGATATTGTATAGTGATATAGATAAGCTAAACAGGAACTTCGCATGAGATATAAAATTAAGGTAAATATTTAGTGAAATTGTTTTCTATGATCAAAACAAGAAATAATAAGACACAAAGTACATAGGCTTCAGCTTAAAAAGTTAAATAGACCAGGCCTAGAGATTTGTATGTAAATGAATGATTTCTTTATTTAAGATTACTAATAAAACAAACATAGCCTTATACATTGGATAGGATATTGAAGAAGTAGGACAATGAAAATATAGAACAGCTAAGGAAACAATTAAATTTTGTTAAATAAAACAAAACAAACAAGCAAACTGAATAGTAAGGAAGAAAAATTAGACCATCATGAGACCTTTAAGTGAGATTGTAAAGCAAACTGGGATTTCTGTTGATCCAAATAGAAGTATTTGAAAGTGCTCTTAAGAATCCAAATCTGAATACTTCATGGATTACAGAATTCATGGATTAACCATGAATTGCTTCTACTGCTTTGTCACAATGAAGTATAGTATTAAACATTAAGAATATTATTATATTAAGATTATGATTCCTTGATTCATTGAACCAATAAAAAATGTAATTGAACACCTACTATCCCAAACATTTTGTTAGATTCATACTAGTAACTAGAGGAAAGGAAAACTAGAATCACTCATACCATACTCATACTCTGACATACTTTTAAAAAAATATTAATAACTTTATGCCTTAGCATATAGCATTTTTTTGGTAAGGGATATTTTTGTTAGGGATGTGTACATTCTTTAAAATTCCCATTTAGGACTAACTGAAAGTCTTTCATATTTTATTTTTTCCAAGAAATTATTTAAATTCCTCTTATTTATCTTTCTGTTAGATTTATTTCACTCTGAAAAAATGACTATTCATGTACTATGCAAGGCTCACATAACTTTCAAAATCTTTTAGCAATTTAATTAGTTTGCATTAGAGAAAAGCTTTTTAAACTGTGGGTCACATATAGAGTTGCATAACTGAATGTATCAAAAAAATTATGATTTATTACCAGTAAATGTTTGATTCGTATGCTTATTTTATATGCCTATGTACCCAAGGTCATATAAAAATTTATTGGATGAAAAAGGATCACAATGTGTGTAATATATATATATGTATATATATAATATTTGTATATATTTAATTTAATAATATTTATTATAATAATATTCAATAATATTTTATTTTTATGCTATCATTAAGTATCATATAGTCTGATTTTTGTCTCTTTGACATTGTGAATTTTTTTCACTGCTGCCTTATCTGAAATCATGATGGCACATCTTGTTTTGGGAGAATCACCTGATCCATAGTGAATTTTATTTTATTCCCCCATTTCTGGTCTCTGTGAACCTTCATGCTATAAATCCATTTATTATGTGGAAAAAAAGTTGTTTTTTTTTTCTTATTCACTAGGAGGAGAAATTCAAACTGGATCATCTGTTTTCATTATTGATCACTTTTGCTGCCTCTGTTGTCCATAGTTGTCTGTAGACATGAAATAGTAAGATGATATAGTAGGTAAAACACTGAATCTGGAGTCAGGAAGACATGGATTTAAATCATATTGCAACATTTATTAACTACATAAGCTGGAGCAAAACACTTAACTTCTATTTTTCTCAATTTCCTCAACTGTGAATTGGAAATAATAATAGCACTTACCTCCCAGGATTTTTAAGAAGATAAAATAAAATGATATTTGTAAAGCAACATATAAATGCTAGATAGCATTATTTAGTTAAAGAGGCAGGGTGTGATTCACTAGATAGTAGTCTAATACTAAACAAGCTTGCCTAAAGATGATTCTTCTCTTGAAGAACTTTGTCATGATTTATAGTCCCCTCTTGCTTCCTCTAGATTGCTATTTCCCTGACACTATGCTGTGTTGTCAATCCTTTGAACCCTTGTTCTTGAATGCTCATCATGGTTTCCTGCCTATTCTTCTAATTTTGTTATCTCATGAATTTCTAGTTGTAATATTGGATGAGTTACATTTTTTGGTGATCCCTGGTTGTTTTGTTTGCACTATGCCTCTTTTTGTTCACCAAACTTTTTGATTCTCATTTGCCTCAGTCATTTACAAACCTCCATTTATGGAAACAACTGATAGAGCATTTTCTCAAATATGTGGATGCTCATTTTTGAAGCAAATTGTTTTAGGAATATAGTTGTTGAATTTTCCTTAAAATCTTTCATTCCTCCAGCCATTTTCAGTTTAATAAACACATTTTCTACAGCATGAAGGAATGATTATTAATAAGGTAATTTTAATTAAAAATTCAATGAGTATTTCACAAAATCTTAGAATTGGAAGAGACTTAATGGGTAATATCATTAAATCACAGTAAATCTAACAAATAGTCCTCAAATTTTCCTTGAAAATCTTCAGTGATGAGGAACTCTTTCCTTCTAAAGATAGCCTACTCTACTTTTGGATGCTTCTAATTATTTTTTTCACTTAATAATTAATTAATTTATTTTATTAAAGCTTTTTATTTGCAAAACATATGTGTGGATAATTTTTCAACAATGACCATTGTAAAGCTTTCTGCTACAGATTTTTCCCTCTTTCCCCCCTACCCCCACCCCTAGATGGATCCTTCTAATTATTAAGAAATTGATATCTTAGATTGAACCTAAATATGCTTTTCTACAACCTCCACCTTAACATTACAGAAAGTCTACCTTCCTGATCAAATACAAATGTTTAATTTCCTACTTGATGATCCTTCACATGCTCAGAGACAATGGTCATGTACCTGCTATCTTCTTTTCTAGGCTAAATATACTCAATTGATCCTCTATAGTATTATCTAGTGCCCTCACCTCATCCTTGTATTTTTCTTTGAAGTTGTTTGTTAATTATCTCAAGTGCCATTGAACCCTATATAAATGTAGTCAAAAAAAGATCTGAACTTTCACACAAACACACCCTTCTTCATAACTATAGCTTTTCACATTATCTTTTATTAATAATAACTCCTGGTGTTGACTCATATTAGCTTTCAATCTACTGAGACAGTCCCCTACACCTTGATTTCAACATCAACTGTTGTCTAGACAAACTTCTTTAAACCTGTATTTGTGTAGTCGATTTTCCCCTCAATTTTTGAAAGGGAAATTTATTTAAAAAGTTGCACTTTGTGCAATACACCTAAAAGGGAATCACAATGCAATGAAATATTTAAATTTAGGCCTCATAATTTAATACAAACACTTGGATCAAAATTCTACAGAATCCAAATTGTATCTCAAAATTGCTCCCATTAATTTTTTTAAAAAACTTGAACATATATGTCTTACAGGATAATAAATGAAATAAACTAGAACAAACATGCCAAATGTTTCACTTTTAAATCTCAGACACAGGTCTTATATTTGTTTGACTAAATATATGTATATATATATATATCCCAACATGCATGTTAAACAGTGTTCCATATAATAAGTTGTCTAAGTGCAATATTTAATACAATTGAAATTGCTTTATGTGGTCGACTTTTTGAACCCAATTGTAGGACTTTACATTTATCACTAGTGTATTTCACTTCATTAGATCCATATTCTATCCTGGTCCTTATATTTCCCATTCATGTTCTAACTAGTTAATGTAAAAGAGAGTTAGGATTAATTTAGAATTAATTTAGAATTTCTGGATACCTGGCTCTTAACTCCCAGCCCTGTTACTAATTAGAAATGTGATCTTGGTCAAGCTATTTCATCTCTAAAAGGTCTTCATTTTCTCGTCTATGAAATGAAGGATTTAGATTAAATAAATCATCAAGGTCTTGCAGCATTAACATTTTACAAATTCTGTGCATTCTATTCAGAATGAATAAAGAAGTAAGTTCACTTGAATTTAGGACAAATTACCTAAATCCAAATGATGAGTAAAAAAGCCTATAAACTATCATATAGATAAGCTTTTATGCTCGATGTTGAGTTCTCAGACTTAAAACTAGAAATAAGGGCCAAATATAGGAAAATAGAAAAGGTCCAAACTCTAAGAGATGACAACTTTTTTTGAGGAGAAAAATAAGACTATATTGATACCAAAAAAGAGTGAGTGAGAAATTAAAAGAATATCAACTACCTTTCAAAATATGAATTAACTACATGTTTACTTTTACTTTTATGTAAAAACTTTTTGGGAATTATTTTTACATGTATTAAAAGCATTCTTTTAAAATTTTTAATAATTGCTTTTTATTTTGAAAATATATGCAAAATAGTTTCCAAAATTTATCCTTGTAAAAGCTTGTGTTCCAAATTTTCCTCCTTCCTTTCCCCCTTCTACCTCCCCTATTCATCAAGTAAACCAATATAGGTTAAACATGTGCAATTCTTCTAAACATATTTCCACATTTATCATGCTGCACAAGAAAAATCAAATCAAAAAGGGGAAAAAATGTGAAAGGAAAAAAGTAAACAAACATGAAGTTCTAGATTACTAAAAATGAACCCCCACTTTGTTTTATCTCTCCATTTCTGTTACATTAAAATAAAGTATATACATTCTTTGGATAGGAGTTAGAGTAAATGAACTATGAAGTCCTCCTATATACTTCTGGGATTCTTGGATTCTGTGACTTAGAAGATCAATCATTTTTTTCAAATCTAACTTAGACTACATTCAGCAGTCCTTTCACATTAACCAGAAAAGAAATAATCCATGCCCTGGTGTTAAAAGGTCTGTTTATTATTATCCTAATAGGAGTAATATATAGATCTATTACTATATTCCTGAAAAGCTTGTTTGTGTGTGTTCATGTACACATAAACAAAAGACCTGTTGAAGATTAATCAGAAATTAAATTAAAATGTAATCCAGTGAAAAAATGGTTCAATTTATATGCAACTTTTAGGAAACAAGAGGAACCATGATATAATAAATAGAGATTTTTTGAAATTGGATAGATATGAGTTCAAGTCTCATCTCTGACATATACTGGCTATATGATCCTGGGCAAATCATTTAACTTCTCAGTGCTCTAGAAAATTCTCTAAAACTATGAGTTGCAAAAAAGGTGACTAATGAAATCATAGATTTAGTTACAAAGAGAGATATAGACCTAATATAAAAACAACAGCTGACACATAGTGTTTTAAGATTTGCAAATTGAATTTTATACATCATCTATTTTGCTTATTAAACCAATTTGTGCCTCAAGAATTATCCTCATTTTATGTAAGAGGAAAATGAAGGTAAAAGTGGTTAACATTCTTGCATATAAAACAGATAGTAAGTGATGAATTCAAGAGAAAGTTTCTTAATCCTTACATCAAGAGAAATAAGTCAAGCAGATAGAAATAGAAAACCATAATGACAGTGATTCAAAGGCAACATTACCGACAGTTCCAGGTATAGCTGGTTATAGAGTTATAATTAAAGGCAGTGACCCATAAGCACTTTCCTTTACTTATCTCAAGTCTGCCTGGGGAAAAAAAAAAAAAAAAAAAGGAAGCCTGAGAGGTGATTGCTGTTTGATTATACAGCAAGCTTGCCTGGGTAGGATCTTGTTACTGGCAATTTGATACCATTTTGAGGGAAGGGAAACTACTATGATGAGAATCATGTTTGCCTCTTTTAAGGTGTCAGTTCTATGAAAGACCCTTAAATAACACCTCTTCTTTTTTCACTATATTTTATGGATCTGCTTTCCTCTATTTAGATCATATTTCATGCCATTTATAAAAAATGGAGGCATTGGAAAATAAAAGCAAACCACCAAAGTCCCCAACTTTTCTTAATCTTATTTATAAAAAGGTCTTATTTATATTTTGATTGACATTCCACTTCTTATCACCCATGTAAGACTCAGTGATTTTTTGCTTGTATTAGTAATTAAGGTTAATTGAACATTTGATATCCTTAAAGAGAAGTACAGATCAATGAGATTACTTAGTTCATTTCTATCAGAGTGGAAAGATATTTCTAGAATAAGGTAGACATATATATATATAATTTATATATATGTATATATAAATTATATATACATATATATATATATATAATTTTCTTTGCTGGTGGGAAATTAATGGCTTCATTGTATTTTCTATTTTCATCATTTAAAAACTTTACATTTTGTTTTGTCTTCACACTTAAACAAATGTTTTTATATATTACATTCTCTATATGCCCTCCTCCCAACAAACACTGCCACTACCAAAACCATCAATGCAACTACCAATATTGCAGATTATTAATTATTGGCAAGGAATGAGGGATATGATTTTTAGTTTTGGCAATATGGCAGCAAAATTTATAGTATTTACAAGTTTGGTCATGTTTCCAAATTGCTAGTATTTATATAATTGCAGTTATTGTATATGTCTCTTGGATATTACATATATATGTATATATATATATATCTTTTTCATTTGGCTTTCTTCATCATGTATCACTTTATAAAATATTTCTTTATTTTTTCTAAGTTCTTCATATTCAACATTCCTTTATGGTATAATAATTTTAGAGTACATGAAGGCATAGAATCCTTCTACATTGTGGGGATTAAGGATACAACATCCCAGAGATCTGGAAAATCCCCATAATTTTTTTTGGCTTTTTCCTCTTACCAGAGAAGAAGACTAAATTTTTTTCTTTTTCTTTTATAGGGTGTTTATTGTACCTTATTTAAAAATTTGGTAAATTATTTGCTCATAAGCTTTGTGTCATTTCTGACCTCTGAATGTCATTTGTGGGTTTCACAAAATTCCCCCAAATTCCCCTTTTAATTTCTTATGCAGACCCATGATATATCAAAAATTGTAATGGATAAAGTTACAGTGTGGAAATAATAATATCATAATTTGTTTAGTCATTTCCAAATTGTTGGGCATTTTCTTTCTACCTTTTTGCTATAAACATTGTTCCATGAACATTTTTGTACATTTTTTCTTGTTCTTGATATCATCTTTGTCTCATTCATTAGTAAGATATTTGGGGTAAAAGAATATAGATAATTTGATAACTCTTTTCAGATAATTCCTAATTGTTTTTTGAGTGACTAAATTGAAAAAAAGCATTAAAGCTCCTATAGCAATTTAAAAATTATTGCATATTTGCTAGTTTGATGAATATGCAGTAGTCATTAATGGTCATTTTATTTACCTTTTCCTGCTCCTTTTTCAAATATCTTGGATCATTATTGACAGTTTGTATTTCTTCTTTAGAAAATGTTGGTTTGTGGGGCAGCTAGATGGCGCAATGGATAGAGCACTAGCCCTGAAGTCAGGAAGACCCTGTGTTCAAATCTGGTCTCAGACACTTAACACTTCCTAGCTGTGTGACCCTGGACAAGTCACTTAACCCCAATTGCCTCAGCAAAAAGCAAAAAAAAAAAAAAGAAAAGAAAAGAAAAAGAAAAAAAGAAAATATTGATTTGTAACTTTTAAACCCTGTGTATATTAAGGAATTACATTCTCATATATTCATGTCAATTCCCTATAGATTTAGGATATCAAAAACATTTACATTTGTTTTTTCCAATACATATCTTTTCTTTGCAAAAGCTTATTTAAAAAAAACCCACTAAAACAGAATGATATATAATAGCAAAGTCTATCATTTGTATTAGAGAAACACTGTAAACTTTCCAGTAAGATCAGTAATAAAAATGTTTCTTGTCTTCATTATTATTGGATGTAGATCTGGAAATATAATTGTTAGAATAATTTCCCAACCTGCAAAAAAGATAAATAAGTTGGAAAAATATGAAGAAATTATTTATCTCTATTTGAAGAGTATTTAAATTCTGAATTTAAAAACTCATGATAATGAACAAATATCAATGGCAATAGTATTATTAAAGTAATAGAATACAATATTAATTTTTTTAAAAAAGAGCAATTGTATATGAATGAAACCCAGGGCAAAGAGAAATTTTATTTAAATTTTGTTGTATTTGAGAATTAGTCTATTACAACTCATGCAGAACTTTTATAGATGTAAAAAACAAATTTTCCAGAAAAGCATGCATAATTATGAAGATATATAATATTTATATGTTAACATAGTTTTAACAAAGAATCCTCAAAACACTCCACAGATCCTTTGCTATACAAGTAAAATTACTAAAAGGAGATATTATGGAATTAGATAAAATGATAACTAAAAAGTCAAGAATATCAAGTGACAGGATAAAAATAAAATAGTAGACCCAGGACTTGTTGCTACCAGATTTTAATTTATTAAAACACATACATACACAAATACAGAAATATACACACAAAAGTAATAATCAATATTATCTAATATTGGTTAAGAAATAGAAAAGTTGATCAGAAGACATATAATGCTGAACTTTGAAAAAAAAAGCATTTAGTAAGCAATTATAGGTATCAGTCATTGTGCTATACAAATACTGGAGTATTTGTAAATACATTTACATTCTGATAGACATAGGAAATACTTAAAGTGGTATAGTGACCTGGGAAGGAGGATTTTTCTCCAAAGTCACTGCTATTATGAGAGAAAGCAAGCCATAGAACAGTTTATTGTTGGACCTTTCCAAAAGCAAGGACCATTTGATATGATGACTTTGTTCTTTATTTTAATGGATAGTGTTTTTCTAAACCTATAAAGTAATTATTATTTAAAAGTTTGATAGAATTAATTTTAAATCCCATTAAAGAGTTTTCATTTTTGCTAATATATAACTGGGTAAAACTATGTTTGTGCTGGTGACTTTCCCCTTCTCATTTTTATTTTGGTTATTTTAGTTCCTCTCATACTGATGTGGATGATGCAGCAAATGATGTGGCACCAGGTGATATACTTTAGGAGAAGGAGAAGTTGCAGTTGCAGTCATGTGAAGAATTCACAATTGCCATTATCTTTGGCAAAAGATAGGTTTATTTAGGAGAAGAGATTACTGACAAAATAAAGAGATACAATATAAACTAGGAATGGTAAATATGAAATAGAGTGGAAGAACATATAGTTAGCAAGAAAAAAGTTTTAACAATTAGTAATAAAAAGGGCAAGTTCCCTAGTGGAACCCACAAACAACCAGGAGAAATGAAATATCCATGAGAGTGGGGAATGCCTTTAGTTAATAGGTTAAATCCTAAAAAGAATTTAGCATCCTAAAAGAGTTAGGTATATGGAGGAGAAGTGGGGTTTAAGAAGAGAAACATCATAAGGCATAGTGGGATTAGGAGAGACACCATGTAGTATAGAGGAAAGGTAAAGGGAAAGATACCATGAGACAGGGTGTTGAGGTGGACTGATCTGAAGGAAATCAAGCAAAGATGGCATGTGTCATAAACAGAGATATAGGGAAAATTTAACCTTAGGGACATGACTGGGATTTCTGACAGGATATATAGCAAGGTGAGGCTGCCTATGACCCCCAATGAAGGTGGGCCTCAGGGGTTTGACATAACTTGGATTTCTGAATGGAAGATTTCCACAGAGGATGGGACCATGGAATTAAACTGATCAGAGCTGTCTCCCTGCCTGCCCTAGGAAACAAGTCCATCAATTCTCCAGTTTCTCTTCAACCACACCCAGCACTGAGGACCTCATCAATTTTCTACCCTCTCTCTACTTGTGGTCTTTGAAAAATAGACTATAGTTTAATTTATCATCTCAATAATTATTTTGTTTTAAATTTTACCTTTTATTTATTTTTCAATTTCTATTTTGTACTTGTTATTAATTTGTTAAATTTTTGGATTTTTTTTTCATAAAATTGCAACCTTGATTCCTCTCTTTACCTCTTTTCTTGATGTGATGAATAAATGGCTAAAAAATATTTAGTACTTTCTATATGACAAACATTTCAATAAGTGCTGTGGATACAAATACCAAAGAGAGTTTGTTCTTGCCTTCAAAGAGTTTACATTTTAATAAGCATAGTTAATACACATAGACTAGTGGACAGGGAAGGGTCTTTTGGTTTAGGAAGCCACAGAAAAGGTGAATGAAAAAATAGGGCAATCCATTGATATGTTTTTTTCCAGAAGCAATGGTAATGTCAGTTTTATGACTGTCCTCAAAGCAAATTGAGGGAAGCAGCAGCAAGACCAAATATATATATCCAGAAGGAAGGAATATAATAGATCGACAAAGAAATGAGCTTAGAACTCCTAGGGATTTCAGGGCAAAGTAGCTTAGCTCTTTCTAGGTATGATGTATGGAGATCTGGTGTTGAGTTAAGAGCAGCAATAGCTGGAAAAAAAATAAAAGGGGTGGAAAAATTATTTATTGATATGGATTTCATCTTTTAAATACTTATTCCCTATGCTGTGTTTTTGGACTCATTTATAATTTTGTTTTCATTAAGCTCTAATATATATTATAATTACAGTATTTAGTCTCAAGTTATTTAAGCTTTTTATATTGTATCTTTACTGATGTAATTTTAATTGCCTTATGGTCTTTAAAGGATGAATTTAATAATGCATTTGTTTATAATATATGGCAATTTTTGTAAAAGTGCTATATAATGTTAAAAAATAAACACTTTCTTTAAAATTTAATATTTTTCTCTAGAAAGCATCAGAGTAGGTAGTAGTAAAAGTAGATGTGGTTGAAAGAAGGGGAAACCTCAACACACATAAAGGTACCATAGATCATAAAAGAATACCATTTTTAGATATATTCACCAAAAAGCATATTTAAGTATTTAACATAAAACTTAATTGCAAGAAGATGCTTTCTAGAGAAAAATATTAATTACTGGAGACCTCAACATTTCACTTTGAAATTTAGAAACTTCTAATGAAAAGGTAAGTAGGAATGAATTAAAAATCTGAACACATTTAGAAATGTGAAATATTATTTATATGCTTAAATGAGAATTTTAAAGAAAGTGTTTATTTTTTAACATTATGAAGTATAATAAATTCTAACTCTAAACCCTTAATTTAAAAAGTCTATGAATATTAAGTGTGTTTCTTATAAACAACAAATGATTGAGTTTTACTTTCTGATCTGTTTTACAGAACTGAGTAACACAGAGATGATTGAGACTTGGTTCCAGTTTTTTAATATAACAGGAATTTGGGGACAAAGCATTTTTTCTTTATGATAGAATCTTCCAAAATGCTATTCCTAAGGTTTCCCCTTCACTTGGCATAAGAATATCAGCCCTAGGTTCATGTGGCTATGATGACTCTTTTCTGAGTCTTGGTTTCCTAACCCATCCTCTTTATCCATCTTCATTCACCTCTTTGTTAGATGGTTAGGAATGAGTAACTCTAATAGATAGATACAAGCTGAATTTCCTGGGAAACAAACCTTTTCTTTTTAAACTGAGTTCATACAGTATTTAATATCCTTCATAGCATCCTACACATATCACACAAAAGCCAAACAGCAACATAATTGCTTTTTCCCTCAGTGCAACCCCCCCTCTCTTTCTTTCTCTGTCTCTGTCTCTGTCTCTGTTTCTGTCTCTATCTCTGTCTCTGTCTCTGTCTCTGTTTCTCTCTGTCTCTATCTCTGTCTCTGTCTCTGTCTCTCTGTCTCTCTCTCTGTCTCTTTCTTTTTTTCTCTCTCTCTCTGTCTCTGTCTCTCTCACACACACACAGATGTGTTTGTATACATATATTACTGTCCTATTATCCTCTTTGAACTAATGAATGAATTAATCTTATTCATATTATTTATTATTATGATTCCTTGTTTTCCTTCTTAATTGAATAATTTTAGAATATTAGTTCTCTTTGCTTCCTACCCTTTCACTACCCACTACGTAAAACTCTTCTCCTTCCTCACCAGCTTTTGTTTTCTTGGTTTAGATAAGAGTAAGATTAATAAGAACTTTTCTCCCCTAACACTAGTAGACTTGAATAATTATATGATGTTCAAATAATAAGAAAAAGTTAATCTCTCTACTATCCTTTCCATTATTTCCTCAGATTATCTTCCTTTCTCCTTTCCTTCTTTATTCCCTTCTTCCCTTATTTTCTTCCTTCCTTTTTTCCTTCCTTCCTTCTTTCCTTCTTCTCCCTCCCTCTTTAATACATTCTGAGTTGTTTATCTTTGTAATTTTTTCATCTTGTTGACTAATTTCATTCCTTATTTCTTCCTTCATTTAGTTTATTATGCTTTCCAACCACTCTGAGTCTTTGGGGCCATTCCATTCTTTTTTCTGAATTTCTCAATCTCTCTCTTCTCTCTGTTTCTGTTCATTTCTCCCCCTCACATTCCTTTCTCTCAAACACACAGAGAGATTTATCCTGACATATCTATAATAAATAAATATATTAAATGAATAGGCTTATAGAAATACCTATAGACCTATACATTTGCTATATCTATGGAGAAATAATTATGTAAATAAATAAATGTATACGGATTTCTATCTATCTATCTATCTATCTATCTATCTATCTATCTATCTATCT
>JAJPUD010004424.1:62483-95730 GCA_023553655.1 Myrmecobius fasciatus | reverse complement strand
TCTATCTATCTATCTATCTATCTATCTATCTATCTATCTATCTATCTATCTATCTATCTATCATCCCCATAGCCCCCAATCAAAGTGGTTTTGGTTTAAGGTATGATCTTTACGAAAGAATTCTAGCCAGTAAATCCCAAGATATCTTAGAGGGTATCTTACTTTTTTTTCTTTTGGATGATAAAAAAACATATTGCTTGCTCTTTTAATGGTTGGAGGAGAGTCTGAAGGGAGAGAGAATTTGGAACTCAAAATAAAAACATAAAAAAAAATTATGTAGCTCTGTTTCTTTATGACAAGGAGGTTTAACCTTTTTTGTATGTATTTTGAGCTGCTTAGGCAGGATGATAAAGCCCATCAACATCACCTCATAATAATTTTGTTACCTAATATTCAAAATTGAAGGAAATGCTAAATTTCTATTAGAGCTTAATGAAAACAAAATTATAAATTTTCCCCCCAGCTAAATCCATAGAACCTCTGAAATCTCTTCAAAGACTCATGCTGAAAACCTCTGATCTAAAATTAACATTATTCCTCTCTTCTTGAAATTGGAGGCATAATGACAACATACAATTTTAGAATAGACTTTGAGTAAGTTGAGTATGTCATTTATTCAAGCACCTCTCAGGGTTATATTTATAAATCAGAATTAGAAGATGATCTTCATTTGGCTATAAATCCATCTCATACATCTTTAACATCTGTTGCTCATACTTGGCTATGCCAAATCATGTGACATGATAACTATGAAACATGACAGAAAAATCTAATTAACATTGTTTCTATTATCATTTACCTTGCATTCCCCCATTCTGAAAATAATCTTACTATTTTCTTAGTAATTGCTTTTGTACACTATACTATCTTTTAACAGCTGATAACATTTTAAGCCATATACACACACACACATATATACATATATAAATATGTGTATACACACATATGTGTATATATATGTGTATATACATATACATATATATACATATACATATATATATATATATATATATATATATATATATATATTATTCTTGACTTTGTTAAGTAGCATTAAATAAGGGTTTTATAATCTGGTAGGTTAACCTGTTTGTCCCATTTTTTCCATTGCTGCAAATCTGAAGTCACGTTTTCCTTCTAGGTAATTCTGGGAGGAAAATTGTTTAAGATTATCAGAGGACAAATAAAGGAGATCTAACTTTTTAGCATATTGTAGGTTCCACATTAAATTTATTTAAATTTTGATTAAGTTCTAATCAATTGCCAAAGTACCTTATACAACTGTACTTAGTCTTACTTCTGTGGATTCTCTTTCTTTCTTACCTTGCATTTTAAACAGTTAAGAACTGACATATTTCAGGCAACACAATTCCAGATGTCTGGATCCTGAGGAGTAGTCTCCTCAGGTACAATACATTGTTACCCAGGGAAATATCATATGAACTCATGCAAACTATAGAGATTTTTATGGAGTTCATTATCAAATGGGAACATTAGGCAAGAATCTGGCAGAGAAAACCTAATCAAGATTTATAATTAAGTGAGAAAAGCATTTACAAACTTGATTACAATTGCAGGGTTTCTAGGCCCCTTTCCAGACATTACCCATTTGTAGTTTAAGGACTGGAATATCAAGATAAAATTATGATTTCAAAATGATTGCTAAATATTAAAACGTCTAACCTACAAATAAAACATTTTAATTCATTCCCATAATGTCAGTCTAGATGAAATTTCTCATGATTCAAAAAAAAATAAGAATTTTTTTGAAAATAATTTTGAAGAAGGAAAAAAGAAAAAAATTGTCAAAGCTTAAATTAATTTTTTACACTTTGCAATTAATCACTACTCTCTGTGGATAACAAATTTTGAAAAACAAAGTTCAGAGGCAGTATACCCCAATAGTATTTAATTGAAGATTTAGGAGGAAATTTTTCTCTCCTCTTTATATGTTTCATTGGCAGATAGGAAATAAGGAAGGTCTATAGTATGTGACCATATAAATTATTAGTATATCTTAGATTAATCTAGGACTTCTTGTGTGAATGATAGTAAAAGATGGGGCAAGAATATTCAAAAATAAGGGCTAATAGGATTTTGTTAAAGATAGTTGCCTGTCACCTATTTCTTCCATGTAACCTGACCCACAATTTCAATGTAAACACATCTTGGTACTTTGTGGAAGACTATATTGTGAATGCTTTTTTTCCTAGGAGTGTGATTCTAGCACCTGTACTTCTAGGAGTATAATCCTAACTTTCAGCCTTTATCTGGTATTCATCTGTGAAAATGGCAGGTTAAACAATATCACAATATAAGAACCTAGAATATAGAATGATTTTGACCATGGACTTCAATACTCTCATGTAGTGCTATTCCTTTTGGCTCCAAGTTCCATTCTATAAAGCCCTGTATGCACTTGAGCACCTCTCCTGGTAGACACAAACCATCCACTTGACAGAGTAATTGAGTTTGCTGCAATACTAGAAAGCGTGATCTTGTAGTCCTTGCCCAGCCAGAAGGCTGTATATCATTTTTGATGGATCCAGTCCATAATGCTTGGCATCTGGAATGCAGTGTGAAATAGTAGTGATGGGGCAATAAATATCCACTAATTACTATGTGTTAATGCAATATTCTAGAACAATTAAACAAATAAGCATCCTGATTCAATATTCTCATAATTCATTGCTCCAGGAACAGAACTACATTCTGTTATGAAGCTTGTAGTCACAGCTATCTGGTTCATCACATAATCAATAGTACAATTGAAAACAGCAATCCAAGTGGGAATCCAGGAAAATGGAGCAATATTCTTTTTTCCTGGAAATAATGTGCTCTTCAAGCAAAGCTTTTGGTTAATATCATCATCTCCAAAAATATTTGGTTTAAAAAATGTCTAAAAAATGTATGCAGCCCAAATACCTGCAAATTTACTTACTTATAAGCTTCATATATGTAATATTATACTAATAATTATATGTACAATAAAACTTGCACAAAATACTTATCAAAAAGATTTAAAGGTAAATTATTTTGAAAATATTTTATACATAGTACAAAAGTTTTTTCTTACTGAAATGTTATCAGTAATAGTGACAATAATAACAAAATAATGTAATTGAATATATTCCATTATTTTAAAAATCTTTAACACTTGGTGATATGGTGATTTGAGGTTATGGTTCTCACTTCAGTTTATTTCACTACGTGGTTTTGAATGACTATTACAACTGCAAAAGATATCTCACAAATGTATGTAGATGCAAATAGAAGAAATACGGACTTGACTGGGTTTACTAAATAATGATACCCATTTTTCATTCCTATCTACCAATTATGCAAAAGATTTTATTGAAATTCAGATATAAATTTCCATCTTCCCTGATATCAATAAATTCTTCTTGCAAGAAGAGTTAGCAGGGGTAGGAAAAAAAAAGAGAGATATACACAAATACTACAACAAGGATCAGGAGTAGAATTTATTAGGAAGAAATAGTATAGCTAGTAATCATTGACCTTAGACAAGTCAAAGATTCAATCACGAGAGAAAACTAAATTACATACTAACCATATTATTATTATTTTAGGTGCATGTTTGCATATGGATAAGTGCATATGAATATTTATGTGTCTAAGTATGTGTGGAAATGTAGGTCTATGTATGTGTGTATATAGATATATGTGTGGAGGTATGAATGTGTGTATACATAAACATACATGTATATGTATATGTAAATGCATATGTATGTAAATATACATACATATATATTTATATATAAACATATCTGTGTTTAATTGTAGCCTTGTGGAGGCATAAAAAGGGGAAAAAAAGAATAAAGCAAAAGTTCTTAGGAGAAAACAAAAGTATAACCTACAAGGAAGCAAAGAGAAGATGGACACTCATGAATATAATTTCTTCTATTATTATATATGCTTTCTTGAAATGGAAATTTATTATAATATATTTTGAATCTTCCCTGATGTTTTGCTGAGCACATGATAATGTTTTGTTTTAGTTTTCCTTTTTGGTCTTTTTTTTTCTATTCTGCTTTTTCTTATTTTGTATGTAGTTCAATAAAAAAAAATTGACTCAAAAAAAATTCTCCTTGCAAACTAAATGTAAGATGTTAGTCTTTTTTTTTTGGCATATTTTATAAATGGGTTCAAAACCAATAGATCACTTCATCTGGAAGATTTTTAAATATTAGCAAAATTTTTTCAAGTTTTTAAAGTGTGCAAAGGATGTTTTATAGATGATATGTTGACATCATTCCTAGCTACTAAATCACTTAATGAAGCAAATATTTCCAAATATTCATTTTCAAAATACTCTGGCCATAGAATTTTTCATTTGAAATACAGTTTTTTTTGGTCATTCACAGTTGAAATGTCACTTTTATTTTATTGATTTATTTTGCTTTTTTGCTGAGGCAATTGGGGTTAAGTGACTTGCCCAAGGTCACACAGCTAGGACATGTTAAGTGTCTAAGGCCAGATTTGAACTCAGGTCCACCTGACTTCAGGGCTGGTGCTCTATCCACTTGCCACCTAGCTGCCACAATATCACCTTTATTTTAAAGACAAAAGATTGTTTAATTTTTCAAAAATATTTCTGAGACAGCATGTCAGTAAGAAGTACTCATTATCATAAACAATGTTAACAAAATTGAAATTTCTTCTTGTAAAAAGTTTTCTTTAATTCATCTTTAGTACTTTGGCAGAAGAAAACTGAAAGAATTTTGTGTGGTTATCATGGACAAATTTCATTACAAAGATATTGATAAAATTTTATCACTCTTACAATACAATAATTACATAATATAATAATTATATAATACAATACTAGGGCAATCTTCAACCCTTTGCACTTTTTGCTACAAATGCTTTGCTGCAATGACTTGCTTGTTATTAATGCAGTGAATTAATTTCATGTGTAGTGCTATCTCTGTAAACTTACACCAAAATCTTCATTTTAAAATTCCTATGAGAGTAGATGCTCTATCTGCATGCACCCAGTTTTTGTATAATATATATATATATATATATATATATTAAATTAAAGGAGTCATATATTGCTACTTTCTTTTCCAGCTAAATCCTGAAAAAAACTAGCTACACTAGGTACTATACTTCTTTCTTACTTTAAAATTTTTGCAATATGGTTTCTGACATCATCATTCAAATGCAATTGTTCTTCTCAAAATCATCAGTTAACCCTTAACTGCCAAATCAAAGGGCAATTTGATATTGTTGATCAATCTTTCCTTTAGAATGTTATTTCTTCTCTAGGTTTTGAGGATACTGCTATCTCATAGTTCTCCTCATATCTGTTTGATAACTTCTCAGGTACCTTCTGTGAATTTTGTTCAGTTATTTCAGACACATCTGACTGTTCATGACTCCATTTGAAGTTTTCTTGACAAAAATATTGGAATGGTTTACCATTTCTTTCACCAGCTCATTTTACAGATCGGGAAACTGAGGCACACAGGGTTAAGCAACTTGTCCAGAGGCATGCATCTAGTAAATGTCTGAAGATATATTTTAATTCAGATTTTCCTGAGTTCAAGCCCAGCACTCTATCCAGTGAGTGAGCCACCTTGCTTTCCTATATACTCTATCTAGCATGTAAGAAACATTGAATTAAATGCTTTTTGAATCAATATAAGTCACTATGTCAATCTCCTGATTGAATAAAATTGAGTGATTCTTGTCTGATTACTTCTAAAACCAAGAATGAGCAAATTCTATTTCCAATTTAAAGCCCTATGTAATCTGGCCTTTTTCTACCTCTCCAGTCTTTTTATACCTTATTACTTTCCATGAATTTTACAATCCGGCTGTACTGACCCACTTCCTATTTCTCACATTTTAAATTTTATCCTATGACTTTGTGCCCTTATATTCTCTATTGCCCATGCCTTGGAAAGTCTTCTTCACTTCTGCCTCTTAGTTTTCTTGCCTTCCTTAAATCTAGCTCATATTCACATCTTTCAAAGCATTTCCTTAACTACTAGTGCTTATCCTCTGAGATTACCTTTGAGACTCCTTAAATGGAGATTCTGGGAGGACCCATCCAATCAAAAAGGGTGCCTACGGGGGCAAAGGATACTTGTGAAATGTGAATTTCAGGGTTGATGTGAAGGTTCTGGGTCATAATGGCCCCCGACTCCACTGTATATGTTTTGTATTTACTTAATTACTCAGAATATGAGCTCTGTAAAGGATGGAGCCATTTTTTTCCTTTCCATTCCCAGAATTTAACACAGGGCCAGGTATATTGTAAATGCTTCATAAATATTAGTTGGTCAAATGACTGTGTAATTTGCTGTTGGTACTATGTGGTTAAATGCACATAGATGAGAAAAATAAATCCTCCAAAGTAATTATTTTATTTGAATCTGAATTCTAATACCATATTTCCATTAGGCTTGAAACAATACATAACTAATTTTAAATAAGGAAAATGTGAAAACATTTCATCACTTCAGAGGATTCATTTTTTTGTACTAATAATGACCTAGTTCTACATCTTTTTTTGTTGTTGTTATTGCTCACAAAAGAAAAAAAATTGTTTTAAAATTATGTTTCATTATTGCAATAGGACCAAACCAAATCATGTTGGTTTATTAGAAACAACTATACTTCCCTGCATCTTATGGCAAATTTTTCACATTTCACATTTTTAGAAACAACTATGTTTTCCTACAAAATGTAAAAAAATCTTCCATGTTGCATAATTTGTTCTAACACTTATTTCTTTAAATCTTCAGAAATGTTTTCTATTTGTGTTCTAAAAGTATTTGTTAGTACAGGAATATATTTTACTTTATTACCATACTATTTTCTGCGTAATATTTCATTTTTCATGCGGCAAGAAAAACAAGTGTTTGGCCAATGTGGATTTTTGTCTTTCACTATCCAGTAAGAAACTTTTTGTGAAGTTTTTGACCTGTATGAGAAAGTTTTGTTACAATTTGTAAAGCTCTGGTTTAAATATTGTATGGCTTTAACATCACTGGAAAAACTGTAGGAAACCTGATTTCATTTTCTTGATGCTTATTTTTTATATTTTTTATTAATCATAATAGCTAATAATATCTTAAGATAAAATATTCAGGAGCAGCTAGGTGGCACAGTGGATAGAGCACCAGCCCTGAAGTCAGGAGGACTTGAGTTCAAATTTGGTCTCAGACATTTAACGTTCCCTAGTTGTGTGACCCTGGGCAAATCACTTAACCTCAATTGCCTCAGCAAAAAAAAAAAAAAAAGATATAATATGTATATAATTGATAATATTGGATTTAAATCAATATTTCAAGTAATCTTTTTGATCATTTTTAATGTTTTTGATTAATTCCTTATTATCTATAATTAAATCATTATTGTTTATACTTCAAAACATGTTCAACAGAGAGTTTATACTAGGACTTTGTCAGCTCTGTCTCATCATCATATTGCAATGATAAATGAGCAAGAAAAGTCATTTCAAGTGCTTTATGATACAGCTGCTGGTACTCCCTTTGTCTGACTTCTACTAGATTGTGACAAAATTCTTACTCCTTGCTATCATTATGCTCCTTTTCTTATGTATTTTCAAACTTCCTTTCTGGCAGTACCTCTAAAATTTTTCGATTACCTTTGTAACCCAATGAGCTAATATCCACATCTCTATTATCTACTACCAAACATTTTGAAAAAAAATCTGCATCTAATGAATCTACTTCTTCCACAGCTCACTGGAAAAATATGGTGTTGATCATTGGTTATAAGAATTAGATTGATTACTAAATATGATTAATTGTATTTAGCTATCTGCTTCTTCTCATTATTTTGATCCTTAGTATTCCAAAACAATTCAATACAGTTTTTATTTAAAGCTGGAATATTATGATCTCTGTGAGTCTTAATTTTCTTTGGAGAAGAAAAGAATATGTTATTATCTATCAAGATTTATACTTGAGAATCTTCCTCTTTAAACTTTCTTAAAAAAAATTGAACATGGGGAAAAATCCAGAATCTACATCTAAGACTATGGTACATAATGATTTCTACTAGTGTATGGATTTACATTCTTCTCCTCATCACTATCTGTCAAACAGATTCTTATTCTAAGCCATGGCTTCCATTCTGATCTTTATATAAAAGCTTCTTGCTCAAAAATAAGTATTGATTCCTGTATTATCAACTGCATTGGTCCTTAGCTGTGCTCATGCTCTGTCTCTGCTACTTGCTGGCTGTGTGACTTTGGATGAATCACTTCAAATTTCTGGACCTGTTTTTCATCTATAAAAGGAATTAAGGCTCCAAATTGCCTTCAGTTTCTTAATCCCCATGATTCCTGATTTCCATGTGATATTGAACACTACTCATCATTTATTTCTTGATATTGTTCCTTTGGTATGAGTAAGATCACTATCTCTTAGCTCATGGATTTTCTTTCTCCTTTCTTGACCCTTCTTTTTGAAAAACACAAAGTAAATGCTCCGTTAAAATAGATGCTCCCTAATTCTCTCTTTATGAGTCTTTTCTTTTCTGTCTCTCTCTTCTTACATGACTTAAATAATCACCTCTGTAAAAATGATTCCCATATATTCATTTTCACTCAAATCTTTCTTCTAAGCAGATCTGTATTTACAAGTGCCCACTGGATTTTACCACTGCCAAATCAGCATGTCCAAAATTTCACTCGAAATGTGCCTCTATATTTGTCAATAAAAGCATCAATATATCAGCTCCCCCTCCCCCAGTATTTGAAACTTCCATATTATTTTTGATTTTTTGATTGTTTTTATTTTTGATTCTTTATTGTCTCCCATATTGTCTTTCAGTTACTAAGTCTTATGGTATTTGTCTTTTGAAATACATCTCATAGCTTTTGATAAATTAAATAAATATTTATTAAATGCCCAATGTGTATTGATAACCAAGTAGGAAAAACAACATTTAAATAAGGCTTAGCTACAGCCTTCCAAGAATCTACAGCTTATTTGTTGCTTTCTTTTTATTATTTAAATTATTAGTTTTATTTTTAGTTTCATTGTTTGTTTGTTTGTTTGTTTTTGACTGCTTTTGGATTGGATCTCCAGATACTATTCTCTCCTAGTTACTATTGCTTGATATCTGCTTTTCCATGATTTTAACACAGAAATTCCTATAATTGTGAGATATTCCTTAAGTTTCTGCTTTTGTTCTTTGAACAAGAGGTTGGACTTAAAGACAACTTTAGGTGGTGGTGCTTATAATGGTGGAGAAAATCCTAAGGACTAGGTTTCCTTGGTAGCAAACTCCACATCTCTTCAAGTACATCTGACAAAAGGAATAATTGTATTATTTTTGGTGATTTTTTTGGTCTACATTTCTAATTTCTAGGGCTGTTATAATAGCTTCCTAATGGAATCTCTATTGTCAAATTAAGCTTCACACACAGATCTGAGCATGTCACCTCTGCTTAAAAATCATTTGTTCTCTAATACCTCTTAATGAAGATCAAACTGGTCAACTCAACATTCAGAACCCTCCCTGTCTACCTTTATCTCAACTGTCTTTTCATGCATTTAGGAATAATTTAAGCAGGGCATTAAGTACAATGCTATAAAAATGCTATATTGTCTTATTAGCATAATAACCTTGGGAGAAGGGTGGAGTTAGTGCATGTATTACTATCCTCATTTTTCATAAGAGCCTTACAGAGTTTGTAATTTTTCTAAGGCCACATGGCTATTAAGGGTCAAAACTGGGAGTTGAATCAAGATTTCCTCTCTTCACTACATTAACATCTCACTGTTTCTAACCTGTGTGATTTTTTTTTTCACTTTTTCTCATGTAGCTGAAATATTCTCCCTTCCTCAAGAAAGCCCACTCAACTTTCAGTGTTACTTAAATTCTTTATCTTGTAAGAACCCCTCCCTTTTCAACCCAGTTAAAAAGTGTTTCCTTCTTCAGATTTTACATAGAATTTTGTCATTCTTTTATCATATTCTGAATTATGATAACATCATTAATGCATTTTTGTGAGTATGTTATATTCAAGGGTACACTGGTCCTTATAAATGAGAGAGTCTGTTGTTAAATATTTAGTGTGAATATTTATATTATATAGACATAAGAAAGTGATAGAAAAAAATGTCAATAATACAGATTACACTTAAATATATTTCCTGTTATATTTTCTTTTTCAGAACCTTTTAAAAATATTTAGCCGTTACCAGCACACTTCTGGTCCTTGTTACCTGGCAATCTGCAAAAAGGACAAAGACTCCTCTTTCCCAGTGCCTAGTAGAATCCATTGAATATTTTGGATCAGATCTATAATGTGATTAGAAAATGAATTCCCAGTGAGGAAACGCCCTTTACAAATGCAGATGGGCACCTACTTTAAATGTATAGGTTTTATACAGAAGCCTGGGTTACTGAGAATTTAAGTGACTAACTCATGGCTAATGTCCATCAGAGGTAAGACAAGAACCTGGCTCATGCTGCTTCTAAGAATGACTTGATTTTGACTAAGCAATGTTGCTTTATATACATACCTACATACATACATATATATATATATATATAATTTATTTATATTTATATATTTGTACAATATATAAATATACATTTGTATAATATATAAATATATGTATATATATATTATATATGTAGTAAAGCCTTGATAAGTGGCTGTGGAATGAATTAATGAATGGAATGAGCAAATTAATCTGACAGTAGTGTGACATCCTTAGTCTAGATCTTCTATTCTGGACTTAAGTTAAATTAGGACCCTGAGTAATGAAGCAGCTGTGGCAAGGTTAGAATTGAATATCAGAAAGTAGGAACTACTTATTAAATTAGAAAGGAGTGGAGAAAGACTCTGACATATTTTAAACTTGATGAGTCCACTTTAAGGAAAAAAAGATAGAACACAATCTGAAAGAAATCGCCTTAACAAAAATCTCTTCAATGTTTGTCTATACTTTTGGGGAAATAGTGGGAACTAAATTTCTATACCAACAGGGCATTATGGCATCTTCAAATTGATCATAAACTGAGCTATGAAATGTCTTTAAATTAAAGTGATGGAATGGAAAAAAAAAAGATGGCCTATGGAATCTATGTCTGGAATTATCTAAGATTTAGACCTAAAACTCTTAAAACTTAAACTTCTTAAAACTCTTTCTTAGGTGAGTAAAAAATCCAAGGGTTTAGAGTAACAACAATACCATATAATGACTATGAGACATATCTGACTTCCACAGATTTTGAACTTAAAGGCAACTGATGGCAGACTCATGGAGAAATCCCTACAGTCTTTTAGTTTGCAGGTAGGTAAATAATCTATACAACTCATCTAGCAGCCTGAATATCTTGGACAGAAAATACAATTAAACAATCAATTGAGCCCTAATTAACCAAAGAGTAGAATAGGCTAAATTTTCCTCAAATTGCAAAGCTTGATAAGTGATTTCAAATTTCTCCATTGTTTTAATTCAAACATTCTGCTAGTATTGTTATATGGCTGCAAGTCATAAAATACTATAGTCTTTGAAAAATAAAAAATTAATATCAAACTGAGGGCAATGGTTTGAAGTACATGTTGAATGTGGAGAGGCTGTAACATATAACAAATAAGGAAGTTCAAAGAATAACCAAAATAAAGGATGTCATCAGGGAAATTTGTGAACAAAAAAGTAAATGGGCAAGGCATGCAGCAAGACTGAAGGATTGCCATACTATATGTATCTTTGCTTATCAAGGGAAATCAAAAAAGACTTTCAGTATGTTGCTTAATCACTCTATGGTGAATTAGTGAAATAGTCATATAGAATGGACAGTCATGAGAGAACAATCACATTAATAAGAACACAGAAAGTAAATGTGTAAATTGCTTACTAGGTGCCAAGGCCTGGCCTAAGCAGTAGGAATACAATATAATACAAACAAATAAAGACAGTCCCTATCCTCAAAGTGCTTACTGTGAACTGGAGTTAAAAAACACATAAAAGGGAATTGTAAATGTGGGCATGGAATTATTGATAGTGGGTACAATCATAGGCACTTCTATAAAATTATAGAAGTTTTGGAGTAGAGCTGAGTTAGAAGTGAGTGTGGCTGACTTCTGTATTTCTTAAAATGAAAATTGGGGGCAGGACCTTATCAATCAGTAGAGGAGTCTGCAGGGATGGCAGCATCTCCAGTGTGAGAAAGCAGCTGAAGTAAAGGTGTAAAAACACAAATTCATTTGTATATTTGGTTAGGCAGCTGCCAAACTGACATCAGTTGTACTCTAAGATGAGCTCAAATTGTTAACAATTTTCATTTCGAAATTCTTGTCTGCTCAAATCTCAAAAGCAATGTAAAAATTTTAGAATCTTAAGTTGCAAAGGTCAACTCTTATCTGAAACTTGATTTCCCTTTCTATTTTTATGACACATAGTCATCCAACTATGCACATGGCTGGAGAACCCTCTCCCAAATCATTCTACCCCACTTTCATATAGTTTTTATTAGCCAACACAGAAAATATTTCAAGATAGGAAAGAAATATAGGATCACAGGAGCTTAAAGGTCACTAAATTCAACCTGTACAATTTATAGATGAAGACAGAGGACAAGAAAAATTGCTCATATTGAAAGTCACACATATTAAGTTTAAGACCCAGGATTGAAACACTGTTCCTCTAAACTGTTTCCTTTTTACTATAACATGCTGACCCACTATACTGAAGGCTCTCATTTTATCAACATGTAATCCTTCTATCCCACTCCATTCTGGGGAAATGTCCTTGAGGATATAAAACGAGGTTACATTAGGAACCCATGTTCTTATGTACCCATTACTAAATGCCCCTGGCTATGGGCACAATGAGCACATTAAAGGTGATAATTCTATGCCTTTGTCTTCTGTGGAACCAAACCACTCTAATTTGACACTTCTAAATTTTAGAAAGTTCAAATGTACTCTAGATTTCGATATTGTCAAGATGTATTTCATGCCAAAATTTTAGGATCATGAATACAGACATAGTACTAGAAGGAAATCTTATCCAATGCCCTCATTTCATAAATGAAAAAACTGAGGTGCAATGAGGCTAATTAAGTTGTTCAGGGTCACAAAGGTAGCAATTTTGGAGCTAGTATTATCTTGCTGATCCAGCTCCAGATTACCTTTTTGAGTTTACTTCTTATTATTCTTCCTCATGCACGCTATGTCCCAGCTGACTTGTTGCTTCCTAAACAGAATGTTCTATTTCCATTTTCATTGTCTTTTCATAGCTTGGATTACATTTCTAGACTGCAATCCCTTCCTATTATTCCTTCTTAAAATCTTTAGCTTGCTATTTTTCATTTATATTTTATTTTTGTTCCATTGAAGGTTAGGAGCTACCAACTTTCCCCAGATCACTCCCTGGTGCTCATAAGCCCCAGCTCCCAGGAAATTGTGACTCCAGCTGCTCCTCATTTTTTTAAATATAATATTCTGTTTAATGGAATTATGTTTCTGGCACTGATAGAAGTTCTTAAATCTTTCAAATTTTTTTTAATTACAATATTCTATTATAGTGTTAATTGTTCTTCTGGTTAATAGCATTTTTTTCTCTGCAATCAGTCCATACAAATCTTTCCAGATTTTTCTGAAACCATATCTTAATTTCTTAGAGTAAATACTATTCCTTTACATTCACATTCCATAATTAATTTAACCATTTTCCATTTGATGGGGGAGGGGATATTTAGTTTCAATTTTTTTTTGCCACTATAAAAATAGTTTCTACAAACTTTTTGTGTATCTAAAATCTTCTATTTTTGAACTTTGTGATACCATGGTTCAAAGGTTATGTATGAACAATTTAGTTAATTTTGGAGTATAGTTCCAAATTGCTTTCCGGAATGACTTCAACAAATTAATGTGCCTTTTGTCTTTTGGTCCCTCTAACATTTGTCATTTTTGTGACCATTTAAAATTTAAAGGGAATAAAGTAAAATCTCAGAGTTGTTTTAATTTGCATTTCTCTAATTATTAGTGCTATAGATTTTTTTTCACATGACAAGATAGCTTGGTTTTCTTCCCTTGAGAATTGTTTTTTCATAATTTTTTGACCATTTATCACCTATGGAAAATCTTTAACTTTCTTTAAGACTGAACTTAGATGTCACCTTTTGCATAAAACCATTCCTAATTTTTGAAATCTTTACCATTCCCCTATAGCATAATGAGAAAAGAGCTAGTGAGATAAATATTGGTTCAAATCCTGTCTCTGACCCAAGATAAGTCATTTAATCTCTCACTTTTTTCTAAACGACTCTTTAAATATATAAATTAGAGAAAAGATGCCAGCTTGCTTGGAAATTTCCCCATTTGTGTTTTTTCATCAATGCAATCCCATATCTTGTTCTAGTTCCTATTCTTTAGTTTGCTCATACTTTATTTTCACTTATGTATTTAATAAATTATTTCAAATTTATGTTTTTGTCTTCAGAACATCTGGTAGTCAACTTAAACATGCCAGTTAAATTTTATTGAATTAAGTTGAACTCACTTTTCATTGGCCTATGCTCTTCTTTTTGTACAAATTTTTAGCTGGAATCTTAGAGAGATGGTCAAAGAGGTTGTTCTTTCCTCTCCTGAACAATCATTGGCTTCATTCTATTAGTATTGTTTGTTTGTTTGTTTGTTTTTTTCTGAGAACTTAAAAATATTACACTAATTGATTGGCCCTATCTTTCTATGCAGTAGATAGTAGATATCTCCCTAAGTAGGTGTGCTGTCTTTCAAATTTAGACAAAAACAGAGCTCCTCCTCCTGTAAAGATCATCCATATCTTTTAAAGGCCAAGAAAACTGAAGAATTGAGTGTCTCTGCATTCAAATTCAGTTGGGAAACAGATGGAAGTAGAGGTGTGGGGGGAAGGGAAACTGTAACAGCAATCTAATCAGATTATCAATATTGCTAAGATAAGTAATCAGTAAGAATAGCCATATCAGTGAGGAATGGTGACTGAAATTGTTTACTATTTATATAAAGGAAGGTGGTCAAGTTGTAGACACATTTCAGTATAGTACCTCTCAGAGTCTTAGTGCCACATAGAGAAAACAAAAGAAGCAATGAGTATGTGGATATTTTGAAGACAGATAAAACTTTGAAAACAAGGAATAAGAATTAAGGTTGGTAAATGAATGGGTTATATAAGAGCTCCACAGTTCTCTGTGCTAAATAAAGAAACTTGGCACAGTCCCCAAAGACTGGAAACCTTCTCATTAGAAAGTCTTCAAGGGAAGACTGATAGGTACTTAGGTGCTGATGGAGATTTATAGCCGTGGTTTGCCAAGAGGTCTCTGCTTCCCAGAAGAACCCAAACTCTGGAAGTAAAAGGAGCATTAGCAATTCTGCATTGTGGGTCAATTAGTAAAACTTTTGCCTTACCAGCTCTGGTTTTAATGGGATTTGCCCTCCTACCTCATATGATCCTGATAAGGTAAAAGTCACACTTAAGCCTTTTGCAACCAATAGAGAGTCTGTTAAATTTAACACCATCTTTTCAGTTTTCATTAATTTCTCTACATATTCAATGCCTTTTTCTTTTAAAAATATGTTAGATTTCTTTTTCCTTTGGTCACTTTTAAATATCTCCTAGCTTCCACAAGCTTGAAACTGAAAGTTTTTTGATAACAAGATCATCTTTTCTCAATGTTATAAATTGAGAGCTAAATGCAACCTCAGAGTACATTGGGACCAAATGAAAACTACCAATATAATGTCTTGCTTGCTCTTATTTTGTATGGTCAGACTGAATACAGATTAAGTATAATACATATTATTTTATATTCTATTAAGTACTCTTCTCACTAAGACTCTATGATGTAGATAATAAAAGTATTGTTATTGCTATGATGAAACCAAGATTTGAGGAAGTAATTTGCCCAATTTCATTTACCCTGTTAAGTGGCAAACCCAGGATTCAATCCTGTTTTTTGGTTTCAAGCCAGAAAGTAAGGAAAAGGGCTTTTCTTTATACCATATTGCATTTCTGAGACAGAATGTTCCACTACAATATCAAAATATCGATGTTGACAGTGTTTTTCTCAGTTTTCATGTGAATTAAAATGTTATGAGAATATGTTTCCACTTTAAGGAAAATCTCCTTCATACACACACACACACACACACACACACACACACACACACACACATGCACGCACAAATATTTGTTCCTTGGTTCAAGAAGTATTGTTGAGAAAATTTAAAAAATGGCAGAGCCAATGAAGGAAGTGAAATCATTGAAATAAAATGAACGCAATACTTTTATTCTTCGTTCAACTATAACTAACCCCATAGATTAAGAAAGCATGAGAGCAACAGTGATTTCCTTTTCAAGTGTGGTTTCTCTCATATAAAAAAATAAATAAATTGAGAGAAACATGGTTAAGAACAACAAGATAGTGATTTTGAAACTGAATATTAAGGCAACTACACAATTCAGTGGATAGAAGTTCACGACTGAAGTAAAGAAGAACCAAGTTGAAATCTGACTTGAGGCATTTATTAGTTGTGTTATCCTGGCCAAGTCACTGAACACTGTTTGCCTCAGTTTCCTTATCTGTAAAGTGAAATGGAACAGGAAACAGAAAACCACTCCAATGCCCTTTCTAAGAAAACTCCAAATGGGGTTACAAAGAGTGGAAATGAAACTGAAATGTTTGAACAACAATAACAATAGTACTCAATCCTAAATATAGGTAGGAGGTATGTCTACTACCATAATGTGCTTAACCATTCTGGTGATTCTGATTCCATGAAATAGTCAAACTTGAGATTATTATAGTGGTAAAGTGTCAATGACTCTCATGATCCAAGGAATCCTCAGATATATTGGAGGATATTTTTGCTTCTTCATACCCATCCAGAAAATTTAATAAAAGTCACCACTAAAGACTACATATTACACTCATATTAATTCTCCTTGAAAGCATACCATTCCAAATAAGAAGCAAGAAATCAGAATTATTGAAATATCAGATAAAATAAAAGAGTACTCTCAAAAGAGAAACCAAAATCATTAGCTAGTTATTTGAGTAAATAGAGTAGTGGGCTTGGAGTCAGGATAATTGAGTTCAAATCCTGACCTCAGACACTTAATGGTTGTGTGTTCTTGAACAAATCACTTAACCTTTGCTTCTGTTTAATCATTTGGAAAATGGGGATAATAATAGCACTTACTTCCCAGGGTTGTTGTGAAATTAAATGAGAAATATTTGCAATAAACTTAATATAATGCTTGACACATAGTAGATAATATATAAATGCTTTGATTATTATTATTATCATAATTATTAAGTGAGCAACTCTTTACTAAAGACAAGTAAGTCTCAGTTACTTTTTGAATGTCATTATACATTACTTTCTTCCTTTCTCTCAAAAAAGGAAATCATGGAAAATTTCATGGAGGAGGTGACAGTTGAGTTGGAATGGAAATATTCAGTAATTTTCAGTTATGTTTAACTCTTCCTTAACCCATTTGTTTTTTTGTTTTTTGGTTTTTTTTTGTTTTTTTTTGTTTTTTTTTTTTTTCAAAGATACTAAAGTGGTTTGTTACATCTTTCTCTAGCTCATTTGATAGATAGGGAAACTGAGGCAAATGGACTTAAGTGACTTACTCAGGGTAACACAACTAGTAAATATTTGAGGGAGGCTAGATCTGAACTCAGACAGATGAATTTTCCCAACTCCAGGCCTGGCACTCTAGCCCGTGTGACACCTAACTGCTTCAGTTGATGAGTAGAATTTAATATAAGAACAAGAGGGTGGATAGGCCTAGTGGGAACAAAGACATAAACATTTAAGTGCAGGATATGTTGGGGAGAGAGTAGAGAATAATATTGTTTTATTTGAATTTAGAATTAGTTATGCATGGAAAGGAAAACTAGTGCTGGATTGAGAAGGGCTGAGGAGTTTGAACTTTATTATTCAATTATATAGGAAGTCACTAGAGGTTTTTGAACAGAGGAGTGGAATGAAAATCTCTGAAAAAGAAAGCTTATTCTGGCAGCATTGTGTGGGATGGATTGTTATAGTAAAGTCTTCAAAATCAAAAGCTTAAAGGAAACCTTCTAAACTTTATGGAACTTTGCAAACTACATTCCATAGAATCCTTGACATCAATATTTCATCTTTTAAAAATCTTCATAAAAAAGTGCCATCATTGGGCAGCTAGATGGCACAGTGAAAAGAGTACCAGCCCTGAAGTCAGGAGGACCTGCTTCAAATCTGAACTCAGATAACTTAACACTGACTAATTGTGTGACCCTGGGTAAGTCACTTAACCCCAATTGCTTCAGGGGAAAAAAAAAGAAAAGAAAAGAAAAGGAAAGGAAAGTACCATCGTGCTCTAAATAACTATTGATAAGAGAATGCAAATTAAGACAACTCTGGGGTACCACTACACCCCTCTCATATTGGCTAAGATGACAGGAAAAAGATAATGATGAATATTGGAGGGGATGTGGAAAAATTGGGACACTAATACATTGTTGGTAGAGTTGTAAAATGATCCAACCATTCTGGAGAGCAATTTGGAACTATGCCCACAAGGCTTGATCCAGCAATGCTACTATTGGGCTTATATCTCAAAGATATCATAAAGGAGGGAAAGGGACCCACATGTGCAAAAATATTTGTTGCAACCCATTTTGTAGTGGCAACAAACTGGAAACTGAATGGATGCCCATCAATTGGAGAATGGCTGAATAAAGTGTAGTATATGAATGTTATAGAATATTATTATTCTAAAAGAAACAATCACTAGGATGATTTCAGAGAGGCCTAGAGAGACTTGCATGAACTGATATTAAGTTAAATGAGCAGAATCAGGAGATCATTGTACATGGTAACAATAAGACACTGAAGTAAAAAAAGCTTCTACCTCAAAGAGTAATGTGAAATGGCTCTCTGCTCAGAGAGAATTTATAGAAGAACTCAAAAAAAGAGTTTAAAAATCAAATGAGAGGCATTGAGGAAAAACTAAAAAGAAAAAAAAATCCAAGAAAAACAAGAAAATTATGAAAAATAAAAGTCAGCCAACTAGAGAAGAAAATAGAGAGTCTCAAAGATGAAAATAATTCTGTGAAAACTAGAATCAGGCAAAAGGAATCTATTGAAACTATGAGAGACCAAGAAATAACAAAGCAGATTATAAAGAATGAAAAAAAATAGAACATAATGTAAAAATAAGAAAAATGACAGATCTGGAGAACAGATCAAGAAGAGAAAATATAAGAATAATTGGATTGCCTGAAAGTTGTGACCAAAAAGAAAGAACCTTGACATGATAATGCAAGAAATAATCCAAAAAAATTTCCTAGATTGATAGAATATGAGGGAAAAATAGAAATAGAAAAAATCCACTGATCACCACCTGAATGAGATCCTTTGTGGAAAGCATGTAGGAATACTATTGCCAAATTTTGAAACCCTCAGATCAAAGAGAAAATTTTGCAAAAAACAAGAAAAAAACAATTCAAATACTCTAGAACTTCAATTAGAATTGTACAGGACTTATCAGCAGTGACAATAACAAGAGCATTTTGGTGGGAGGTGTTATGTATATGTGTAGAAATAAAGGACCAAAGAAATTTGTGAATTTTCAAAAAGAAAATATTGTTATCTGTTGCTAGATTTCAGTCTTCATCATTTTTTAAGGGAATCACCATTTATCTATTGACTAGGAATGGTGATAGTAACACTAAACAAAATCATTTCCAGTGACTGGGGATAACAGTTGGGATATCTAAGGCTCCTAGTAAACTCTGAGAATTTATAATCTTGGGTCTTTGATCCCCTTTTGCCTAAATATTCTTTCATAGAAAATTCTAAATAAATAAACAGCAAACCCATCCTGAAAAGATAAAGAGGAGATGGAATAATTTTGTTTATACATGTCACTTTTCCCTAGATTTCTTCTTCTTTTTTTTTTTTTAAGATGGGGGATGATTTGGTGGCAATTATTTTTTTATTACTTCATTCTTAAATTATCTTTAGCAATTTCCTTTTACTTATCATCGGCTATAGCTTTGGTTATCCCTCCCACATTTTATCCTCCTCTCCCAAAACTACCAAATAATGGCAACTCATGCTGTAATGTCATGAAAAAGGATGACATTTCCAGTTTGTCTATGTGACTAGCACAGATTCTAAACAAAATAAATCGCCCTAATCATTTGAAAATTCAAGGAGATGGAAATTTGACAATAGGGTATCTGTCTGTGGCAGAGATTATTTGTATTATAGAAAGCATGTTTAATTCTAGCATTACATCAGAGTCAGCTTGAGTAAATTGCTCAGTAGAACCTATTCAGCAGGATACAGTATTTGCATGCTTTCTGCTATCCTTTTGTGAATAATATTAATTACTATATGAAGAAGACAAAGGTTTTGTCTGCTTAAAGAGAAAGTATGATGAAAAATACCAGTGGGTTAGGTTGGCATTTCATCATTCAAGTCCTGTGCTCTTAAAAGGTAGCTGGAATAAACATATTAAAATTTTAAAAGATTAGGGAAAAAAAAAAACTTTGACCTTTCTCTTCTTTCTTCTAGTGTTAATATTTGCTAACTAGAGAAAGAAATAAACACATGCTGGGGTTTTGTTGATATTGGTGTTTTATTGTTTCATTATTCCTTTGTCTTTATGCCTATACCGTTACAAATGTTCCCCTATTATTACACTGTATCCTTGTATTTGGCATCAGGATGAAGTGTCAGCTTCCAGAATTCATAGTCAATCAATTAAAATCTGAGGAAACGTATTTTAGAATATGGGACTGAGGGATACTCTGTAGAGTTCTAGACAGATCAATAAGAAAACTAGAAAAGGAACAAAAATGAAACAAAAAACTGTTCACATTTGTCTTTGCATACACAGATATAAACATATATATGCATATACACACTTATGCATATATATGTATGCATGTATATGTATATGTATTACATGACTAAAGGAAAAAATATTTTTGTATTTAAGTCCCAAGAACTCTATTCTTGTAATGTGTGACTGGATGTGCCCAAGTCTTTGAAGGCCATGTTTTTGTTTTTTAATTCTTTTCGTTGTGTTTGACTCTTTATTACCCCATTTGGGGTTTTCTTGGCAAAGATATTGTAATGGTTTGTCATTTCTTCCTTCAACTCATTTTACAGATGAGAAAACTGAGACAAACAGGATTAGAGTACTTACCCAGGATCACACAGCTAGCCAGTATTTGAGGGAGGCCAGATCTGAAGTCAGTAAAATGAGTCTTCCGGGCTCCAAGCCTAGCATTCTATCCATTGTATTATTACCTAGTTGCCCAGAAAGAACTTCTATAACTATTCATGACACTATTTTGGGATTTTCTAAGCAAAGATACTGGAATGGTTCATAATTTTCTTCTCTAGCCCATTTTACAGATGAGGAATTGAGGCAAACAAGGTTGAGTGATTGTTCAGGGTCACACAGCTAGCATCTAAAGCCAGATTTGAACTCAAGAAAAATGAGTCTTCCTGACTTCAAGTCCAGTGCTCTAAAAATTGTACCACCAGCTGCTTCAAACAAATAAATAAATAAATAAAATGAATACACCTCCTGGATATATGGTAATAGTTTAAAGGAACATATTTTTCAGTCATGTCCAACTCTTCATGATCTGTGGACCATATCATATTAATATATGTTGATAGTTTTTTCTTGGCAAAAATGCTGGAATGGTTTGACACTTTCTTGTCCAGTGGATTAAAGCAAACAAGTATTCTGTAGAGTTCCATTGTTAGTAAGTGTCTGAAGTTGGATTTGAAATCAAGATTTCCTTACTCCAGCCCAGCACTCTATCCATTGAGCCATCTAGCTATTTTAAACTGAAGACTATACTAGCTCATTAAACTCAACTGAATTCTATTATAGTAGAAAAGCTTTGTATATAGGACCTGTAAATTTGTGGGTCTCAGTATAGACCTAGGAATAATTTGATCCTTAACCAGTCTGATCCTCTAAGTTTGGGGAGGCTCATCATCAGGACAATAGACACCAATTGGTGAATGATTTTAGCCAGAGAGTCAGGAAAAACATTTGCAAAAGCATAGAGAAATAACCTTCTGTATCAGTGGAGGGAATGCTTATTGCAATGATGCTAGAATCCTTGAAAGTTTGAAGTTTTAAATTTCAGGAACATGGCCAGAGCTACTATTTGCTATTCAAATAAATTTTTACTGATCAATTTCTTTGAATAGCAAAGACGTCAATTAAACATGAAGTATAATGGCAAGCAAACCAATAAGAAAAAAAGAATGTCCAGAGAATCAGGTGAACTTACTGTTTCCTTTAGAATTTCTTTTTTGTTATTCATAGCCGTGTTGCAGTAGCTTTGTGTTAATGCTAGTTTTACACTTGAATAAGGAATAATTGCAGATAATGGATCTGACAGCATGAGTGGATTAGTGTATTCAGCAGTGGTTTGATCATTACAGAGAAAATACTAATTTAAAACACCAAATTCTATTCTTTAAGCTTATGTCTCATTATTGAAATAACATAAACAGTTCATTACCTGTGAAATATAACTTTAAAAAAAAGAATGCAGCTCCCCTGGAGATAGAAGGAGGAGGAAAAAAAAAAAGGATTAAGTGGCATATCCTTTAACAAAGGTATCTCTACTGGTATTTAGAATTTTACTTCTAGAGTGGTAGAAGTAGGTGTGACATGACATCTAAATACCTGTGAGGCAAAAAGGCTGTAAGACTAATGGGTCATTTGAATGAAAAAAAAACAAAAAACAAAAAACAACAAACCCTCTCCCCCCAAAAAAACCTCAAGATTTAATTTTTGAACTAGTGAAAAGGTAATATGTGAGTAATAAGATGATTTGTTTAGTAAAAGCTTCTTGGAAATAGAGGCTTTGAATATTTAGTTTTAACAAGAGTTAATGGATAAATAGTGATGATGATAATAAAAATAATAAAATAAAAAGAATATTTCCATTTTGGGGGTATGTGAAGATGTTACAGAAAGAAGATAGTTACATCAGCCCTAATACAAAATTGGTCTTAGTGTAGTAAAACATGAATTTATCTAATTTGTTAGTACTTTCAAATTATATTAGACACACATCACTAATTATATTAGACACACAGACACACTGTTCTAATGGCAGTAATAGAAAGAAAAAAAAACTATCACTGATTAACCTAATTTAACTTCCAGACAGTAGACTAAAGTAACAAATAGACTTTCTGTTAGAAATGCTGTTATTCTTTGCCCCTTAAGAAGACAGGAAGTACAAGAGAACAATGCAACTTTAATAAATTGTAGATTTGTTAAGCCATACTTTTCAAAAAATGTCGACTTCAAGTTATCTCTGGTAATGATTATGATTCAGAAAGCATCTTTTTTTGATCCTGAAGCATGGAATCCTAATGACTCCACTTTTTTCCATATATAATGCTGGACTTGGAGCACATTTTTGCTCCTCCATATGACAGCACTATTGAACAGGAAACTTTTTTCCCAGGATAATTTGCACAGACATTAATAAAACATATACTAGCATATAACAATCGAATACATTTAATTAAAGTTGATACAATGACAATAATATAAAAAAGGCAAGAACTTTCTCTGACAAGTAAGGAATGAATGACAATAATCAGACTAGGTCATGATCAAATGATGGTAATTCCATTTGATGCTGGTTGACAGTTCAGCAGCCCTTGGTTTCCTTTTAAAAAAAATTTAAAAGGAGGTAGTAAATTATGTTTTTTCTCACTTAATAAACAGTGATATCAACTTGATTGTAAGCTAATAGTCTTTGCTGCTTGACACATCGCAGGGGAGGTTAGCAGACCACTGGCTCATTTTCTTCTACTTCCTTTTCCCCTTTCAATAACCTTTATATCGACATACTTTCATATTTTCATTAACCACAATATACTCTTTCCTTTTCTCTTCTTTCTTTCCACAAGTAAAGGATTTAGAAAGGATCATTTCCCCTCAAAGGTCAAGCAAGCACAACTGGGAACAATTAATGGGTGTACATTATTAAATTTTCTCCTCTTAATGATTATTTCATTAGCTGGAAAAATGATCATGTTAATTATAAGCACAACACATGTATGGGCTCATAACAATTGTGTAGATTGAAATTTTTTCTCATAGGCTCTCATAAAAAATTCCAAATGGTGATTAGTGCATTTAATTTTCTATGTTATTAATATTTAGCAACTATTTTGCATAGATATTGAAGAATTAAGATCTACTTACAGTTCAGAGAGGTTAGGTCCTCTAAAGCCCACACTTATGATCTATAGAATGAATTCCTCATCAGTTGCTATTAGTTTCAAAGCAAGAAGTAAAGACCCAGAAAAGAAGGAATAATTTAAGTCACTTTGAAAGAATTTATTGAGCAGTTATTATATATATATTACTAAGAAATATCATCAGGATTGTCTAGAGAGGTGGCCTTAAAGCCAGGAACACCTGGATTTAAATTGTGCTTCTTTCACATATTTTCTGTGTGACCGTGGTGGGGGATAGGAGGAAACCCTAAGAGTTTCTGGCCAGAGCAGAAACAATTGCTGTTGGCCCCATTCAGATTCATTAAAACACAAGCAATGAGCAAATAAGTTTTGGCCTATTATTGCCCAATCAATGAAATGCAGAGTGATTTGAGTTTAAAGGCACAGTCAATTAGCTCCATTTGAATTACCATGGGTTTTATGAAAGCTTGGTTTTCCAAAACTATATTTCAAGAAATCATGAATGAAAACTACATGATACAATAAGAATTAATTGTCCCATTTTTTTATTAAAGCTTTTTATTTTCAAAACATATGCATGGATTATTAACACTGACCCTTGCAAAACCCTGTGTTCCAAATAGTTCCCTTCTTCCCCCCAATTCCTCACTCAGATGGTAAGTAATCCAATATGTGTTAAACATGTTAAAATATATATTAAATTCAACATATGTAAACATATTTATACAGTTATCTTGCAGCACAAGAAAAATCTGATCAAAAAGGAAAAAAATTGAATAAGAAAACAAAATGCAAGTGAACAGCAACAAAAAGTGAAAATGTTATGTTGTGATCCACACTCAATTCCTCTAATCACAAGATCATTGGAACTGACCTCAATCATCTCATTATCGGAAAGAGTCATGTCCATCAGAATTGATTTGTTGTATAATATTGTTGTTGCCATTAATGATCTAGAGTCTCTCCAGGCCTCTCTAAAGTCATCCTGCTGATTGTTTCTTATAGAACAATAATATTCCATAGCATTCATATATCATAATTTATTCAGCCATTCTCCAACTGATGGGAATCCACTCAGTTTCCAGTTTCTAGCCACTACAAAAAGGGCTGCCACAAACATTTTTGCACATGTGGGGCCCTTTCCCTCCTTTAAGATTTCTTAAAGCCCAGTAGAAACATTGCTGGATCAAAGGATATGGGCAGTTTGATAACTTTTTGCTCTCCAGAATGGCTGGATCCATTCACAATTCCATCAACAATCTATTAGTGTCCCAGTTTTCTCACATCCTTTCCAACATTCATCATCATCTTTTCCTGTCATGAATGAATGTACCTTTTGGCAAGGAGAAAGCCTTTGTGAGTTCTTCATATGTGAATTGCTATTCACCCTCATCATTTGGTGCCAGGCCCCAACCTCATCACTTGGTATTCTTTGAGAATGAAGAATAAATAAGAACAGCAATTTGTTGGGCAATAACTTAGCCTCTCAAGTTTAAGGCAGTTATTTAAGAGTAAAAATTATAGATGAGCTTTTGCATCCATATAATTAAAATCACAGACCTGTACCATATTAATTTCCTCTGCCAAATACAAATAAATGAATATCACACACACATACACACACACACAACACACACACACACAGATATATACATACACACACAAATACATCCATTCTAGGACCTCCTCAAGACGGTTAATGAGAATATAATTTTCCATGGCCATTTTCATCTCTGTTATTTTATTTATAGCATGGATATTTGAAAGTAGGTGTCAGAGCAATGTATATTGAACAATTTACAGGCATGTTATCAGCATGTTGTTGAGTACTTTGTTAGATGAAATTACAAAATATGTTAAGACTGTAACTATCTCCTGTCTGCTGATGAAGTGTTGGTTACTGACTTTAAGTCATATAGAAGAAAAGGCATTAGGGAGGTTACTTGGTCTCTGCACATCCTGGGAAAGTAATTCCAACTCACACAAATAATAAAAGACATTACCAAGAGACATCAAATTCATTGATAACAATTCCAAATATCTAGCTCTTCGCACTGAGTCTAGATTGTTCATGCATATTGATTTTACTGGTTGGACTATGATCCTGATTAAAACTGCAGGTAAGCTGTTCCTTCTTTGTTTGATGTATATTATATGTGCTCTATCCAGGATCAGGGAATTCAAATGCTTGCTCCGAACAGGCTTGTCTCATTTATTCTGAATAAGGACCTATTATGGTATGGTTCTATTGTGGGATTCTTCAGTCTGCTTGGAGTCAGTTGTTATTGTCCTTGTTATTGTTGTTCTGTTATTTGTCCTTTGTTCTTGAAAAGAACATGGGATCAGGAAGGTGATGTCATGGCAGGCAAGTAAATTGAATTTGGGTGAGTGAGAGCAGTGCAAAGTCACCAGTTTCACTTTCTCCTGGTCCAGAAATTCAGAAGACCAGAAGCTAGACTTCTGCTGGGTCCAGCAAAAGATAGATCAGGACTGGAGATGGACTTGGATGCAGTGAAAGTAAGTAAGGGGATGGTGAATCCTTGCAAACTGGGAATCAGTGATGAGACTTGGCTTATAGATACTTGTCTAAAAGTGAGTTGAGGCCTCAGGCTTAATTAAGAAAAGAGGGAACTGGTTAAGTATGTGGTACCATAATGTAGTATATGGTACCTTTGTTCACATGTATCACATGTAATTGCCATTAGCTAATCTGATACTTACATCTTTCCTGTTCTGTGATCCAATGGCATGAAAATCTCTTCATTGATGAAAATCTGGAGACAATTTCAGACCAAGTTATCTCTATATGTGCTTTGTCTTAGTCCACTGATACCAGACATATAATTAGGATGAGGTGACCAAGAGCTTCCTTTAAGAAGTCACTGAATTTTGAGTGCTCAGGCCAAAGCCATCTCTCTTCCTCTACACTTACAGGCCCAGGGAAAGAGAATGTTAGTGCATGCATAGGATGGACATGTCAGATCTCAAATAGTATCACACATTCATAGAAACATAATTATTGTTTTGCTTCTTGTGTCAATTCTCCAGCTCAACTGTTAACACTCATCTCTCCTGGAGAGAGAGATAGATAGAGAGACAGACAGAGGGACACAGAGACAGAGAGACACAGAGACAGAGAAACAGAGACACACACAGAAACACAGAGAGACAGAGACAGACAGAAAAAGAGACACACAGAGAGAAACAGAGAGAGAGAGAGACAGAAGAAAGATAGAGACACAGAGAGAGACAGAGACAGAGAGAGGGAGGGAAGGGAAGGAGAATGTGTATCTAGGAGAGTCTTTTCCTATTGACCTGTTATGAGTGTCAGGGTGTCTCCTACCTCAGTGAGAGTGATGGAAGCATAGGAAAAGAAATGATAGGTGGTCTTGACTTTTAAGAGGTAAAGGGAAAATGAGATTCCCCTAACACAAAGCAATGGGTATGAGTCAGGACTTGGCCATGCAAGATCCTGCTTATCTCAGATCTTCCAGACCAGGAACTTTCCCTGGTGGTACAACAGAAATTTGGACTGGGCAGGAGAGGAACTTCAGAGTAGCTCCTAACCATGAGTTACTGATATAAGGTAACTTATATAACGTCTGCAGACCCTATATTGGTATAGATGGAGGGTAGAGGATACAGGCAGGGTAGGAGAAAGCACCAGTTATGCCACTGCCATAAGTTTCTATCCCTTTTCATGCGGTGGGGGTTACCAGATCTACGGTTGGGTTTCTCAAAGGAACAGAGGGACACACATGCTTTGGGGAAAGAAGATGGGTGAGGATGCAACATTTCTTCCTCACTTCTGCCCTATGCACACATTGTGAGATTCATCTATTTGACCTCATTTGATATTGCCATGTTAAGGCTACACATCTATTTTGTGGCCAATCTTGCCTCTTCTACCTTTACTATAACTTTACCTCCACTCAGATGTCTACCATTCTAGTTCAAAACTTCATCACTTCTCACTAAAAGACTTTTTTTTGGCTAAAAAGACACTTAATTGTTTCATTCAGCATTTAATTTTTTCTTTGCATCCATCAAGAAGTGAAAGCAACCTAACTTTGGTCATCATATACCATGCCTTCATTTCATAGTTAACGATATAAAGCCACAGAGAAGTTATATGTGACGTGTTCATGGTAAAACACGAAAAATCTAAATATTTACTACATTCTGGATCCAAGTCTAGCATTCTGTCTCGTATATCATGTGAAGAACACATCTCACATTAATGTTTATCATTTGAAAAAATATAATCTCAGTCTGGCATTTAAGGTTTTCCAAAATCTGATTCTAACCTCTTTTTCTAGATATATCTATTTCACATTTTTTTATCCTCTTCATGCAATATTTCTCCCCCACACCTTTATTCTTGTGTCAATCCAAACTGTTAGTGATTCTCTGATCCTGGATTATTAATTCTCTGATCTTGGTTTGCCCTCTTCCTTTTCTATGACTTTACAAAAGTTGTTCTTCCATTACTGAACACATTTTCTTCTTAAATCTGGCTTTAGAATTGTTTTTCTTCCTAGATCATATGCCACCTACTCCATGAAGCCTTTCTTGATTCCCTCAGATAAAAACATCCAATCCTTACTTATACTGCTCTTTTTTTCCCTTTATACCAATCACATTATATTTCAGATCAAAACACTTTGTTTTCCCAGGAGCACAGACAAGTAATTATATGAAAGATGAAATGATTGAGGAAACAAAGGTTTGAACTTCTGAGCATGTCAATTTATTATGCAAAACATTCCAATTGCTTAACAAAACAGGACCAGGCCTTCTCAGCTTTGACACTGGACACCCTGAATTTAAGGGGAGATGAATTTTTATAATTAAAAACAAGCAAATAAGACTAGTTAATTAAAAGAAAACAATTAACCAGAATATAGAATTAGGAAATTGATTTCTAATTGGAGGAAAGATTTACTAAGCATAACTTAACTTCTTAGTTAAGGATCCCTAAGCATCAGATGGGATGGTCTAGCTTCCCAGATACACAGCTCTAGGTTCAAACAGTACATAAAATTTTCCCACAATAAAAATTTCTCACATGACAGAAATTAGACCAGACTCATAATTGAATAGAAAGATACCTGAACTAACTCCAGAATTAAATCATAAGATGGATTCAATGTGCTTCACTAAATTTACACTGTTGCTTGATGTTTCTCATTCTCTCAGTGATCATATTTTTTACACTGCATTTTCATTTTTTAAAAAGAATCTCCTATACCTAGAAGAATGCCTTGTACATAGTATGTGGTAAATAAATATTGGATTTGGTTTTTGGAATAGTATTCTTATATATTTGACTTAATGAAGTATTATTTATTTTCTGATAACACCTATAAAAAGGAAGAAAATACAATGAAGAAAGACATAGAAAATGAGAAGTTTTCTTTCTTTCTATTTTTTTGAAATAGAAAACTGAGTGAGCTCAACAAAATGTACTTATAAACATTATTGTTAGAGTGTCCCCTGCTTTTGCAATTGCTTTGAAATTCTGAAGTTTTTAGGAGAAGCAGAATGTCTGGCAAAACCAGTGCAACAGGATTTTATAACAGAGAAATTTTAGTTCACACATGGATTTATAACCTAGCTTGAGTAACCTAGGACCAAGAGTAAAGGATATATCTAACTCATAATCATTGGAGGAGTGGACAAACTAGATCAGAGCTGCCAGAGGAAACTCTCTCTCTTTCTCTCTGTCTATATGTCTGTCTGTCTTTGTCTTTCTGTTTCTGTATCTCTCTCTCTCTGTCTGTATATGTATATATTTGTGAAAGAAAGAGGCTACTACTAGAGAAAAAGAATCAATGTTCTAATAAGAACAGGTTGCCTCTATGCCATGACACTCAGCTTACTCCAAGTACTTTTCATTTCTCATTAATTTTGAGGGTGCCTGAATTCCAGTTTTCATACAATAAAGCAGCAGGTTAGGCCTGGAGGTTTTTCAAGGAAGGGCAGGATCTCTAGCAGTTATTTCTATTGGTTTTTTAACTCTAGTGTCATGGACCGGGAGTTGGTAATTAACAAGACTGGATGATGCAAAGAAGCTTTTGCATAGAAAATTCCAGATATAGAAAATTCCATTAAAGGATAAATTTATTAGTCAATCAGTCAATAATCATTTACAAAGTTCTGACTTAATATTTAATGTTAGACACTAATAGATAAAGAGAGACTTAAATCAAATGACCTCTACCCTCTAAGAACTTAAATTATATAGAGAGAGCAGACATCTTATATCTGGCTAGATTTAAAAAGCTAAGCTATTATCATCACTATCACCATTGTTGCCATTGCTATTGTTGTGCCTGTCTCAGTTTCCCTCAATTACTGTCTCAGTCTCCCTCAGTTACTGCCTCAGTTTCCCTCAGCTGCAGTATCAGTCTCCCTTAATTGCTGTTTCAGTCTCCCTTAATTGCTCTGTCCCACAATAGCAATCCCCACTTCCTGACCTTCAGAAATAATTGGGCTCACATTCCAAAGTAATCATGAAACCTCCAGATGGCCGGCCTCGACCTACCTCTTATCTATCTATGACCCAGCTTCTCCAGCAGCCCCCACCCCTTTATCTGTAGTCTTCTTTGCCAAGGCATCCCTTACTCCCTACCTGTCAGAACTGAATTTATGGTTTCCTTGGACACCAGACATGCTCAGCTGTTCCCATGAGTTCTTTGTCTCCCTGAGCTATAGGAACCCTATATTAATCCATGACTTTCCTCAATGGAGTGCTGTGTACTTTGTACTCAGTCAGCTGACTGTGTCAGTCTTTGGGCCTGGACTGCATGCTTTGAGACATGAGTCCCACCAGTCCTGATCCATAACTAAGGATTCTGAACTCTCAATTAACATCAATAAAGCATTACCTAATTTCCGTGTGTGATACTGCCTCAGTTTCTCCATGAGCATTACACTATCATCATTGTTGCTGTTGTTTGAACTTCCACAGACAGAAAAAAAAAATAGACTAAAATTCCCAAACAATTTAATATCACCCTATACAAAATCTAGGAAGATATGTAAAAATAGGTGCAAATGTTTCATTTCAAATCTGTAATCATAGAGAAGATGGACTTTAAAAGACATTTTGAGAGCTAGAGGCTTAGATATGCATCACCTAAGAAGTTAAAGGGGGAAGGCAGGGAAAATATTATATTACTAGAATAGTTTGAAAAGGGGCTACAAACTTAAAGATTTTGTTGGGGGTGGGGCACACTAAAGAGACCAGTGGGACCATAGGTCAGGGTTTGTGTAGGACAGAGGCCAAAAATTTGTTTAGTCCTGTCGCACTTAATTTAAATCAATTAATGAACAAGTCAAGGCATTACTTTCATGTCCTCTTTGAGAATGAAGGATCAACAACAACAAATGAGAGATAGTTTGACAAGTCAGACTTGGATCAACCAATCATTCTCCATACTAAAAAACTGAAATTTCTTTCTTTTTTTTATTAAAGCTTTTTAATTTTCAAAAGCTATGCATGGTTAATTTTTCAACATTAATCCTTGAAAAATCTTGTGTTCCAATCTCCCCCCACCCCCCCCTCCCTGCTTCTCGCTACCTCCCTACCTCCTACATAGCAAGTAATCCAATATATGTTAAACATGGTAAAAATATATGTTAAATCCAATATATGCATACATATTTATACAATTACCTTGCTGCACAAAAATAAACTGTCAAAAAGGAAAAAAAATGAGAAAGAAAATAAAATGTAAGCAAACAACAACAAAAAGAGTGAAAATGCTATGTTGTGATCCACACTCAGTTCCCACAGTCCTCTCTCTAGGTGTAGAGATGGCCCCCTTCATCAAAACACCATTGGTACTGTTCTGAGTCATCTCATTGTTGAGAAGTGCCACGTCCATCAGAATTGATCATTGTACAACATTTCTGTTGCTGGGTACAATGATCTCCTGGTTCTGCTTATCTCACATAGCATGAGTTCATGTGAGTCTCTCCAGGCTTCTCTGAAATCATCTTGCTGATCATTTCTTATAAAAAGTAATATTCCATAACATTTATATATCATATTTTTTTTCAGCCATTGTCCAACTGATGGGCATCAACTCAAAAACTGAAATTTCTAAAGCTCAAGTCTTATCACATTATTTTTTTACTCCAAAAACTCCAGTGGGAGCCTACTGTTGCAAAGTTAAAAACAAACAACTCCTTTGTTTGTCATTTAAAGACTTTCCCACTGTCTCCAGACTATCTTTCAGCCATATTGCTCCTTATTCCCATTTACCCACTATCTTCCAAGTCAACTGGATTGCTTGTTTTTGTACTTGACTGCAGTGTGCTTTCTAGAGCCCCCAAGTTGGAGTGCCAAAGTGTATTATAATTTTTAGAGCCCCCACACTGGGGTGCCAATAATTTTTAGAGCTAGCCCCTGGACTAGCTCTCAGGAGAATATCGGGACCAGCCCAAGTCCTTGGTCTTAGTGGACGAGTGATGAAGCAGGGACCCAAGAAGATGATCAAAGATGGGGTCTGCTTATTTCAAGTCTTCTCAGCCTCTAAATACCTTAGTACAATTACATCAATACAGCACACTGTGCATGTGCTAACTATAAGCACCCTGTTATTAATAGGTAAATGCCTCTCTTACTCTAAGTATCCCTGCTTCTAGTAGAACATAGGTAGTCATGCTTCCCTCCCCCCCCAGCAACTTCTCAGAAAGGGTGAGATGCCCCAAGGGGAGATGAGAGCCAAACCAGACATTGTCAGCAGGTTCCCCCTGGGCTGAAGGGTTTTATATCTCACCCAGTGCTCCCCCACTGTCTGTGGCTCTCTACACTTGACATTCTATCAGAATGTTTTATCCTTATGAAGAATGAATTCCCTCCTTGTATCCATCTCTTTGAGTTCCTAGTTTCTTTTTTTTTTTATAAAGCTTTTTATTTGCAAAACATATGAGTGACCTTTCAACATTGACCTTTGCAAAAAAAACTTTTTA
>JAJPUD010004424.1:20484-52483 GCA_023553655.1 Myrmecobius fasciatus | reverse complement strand
TACATTTAATGGTTCTGATAAAGGCCTCATTTCTAAAATATATAGAGGATTGTCTCATATATATATAAGAATTCAAGCCACCCTTCAATAGATAAGTGGTCAAGGGATATGAACAGACAATTTTCAGACGATGAAATTAAAACCATCTCTAGTCATATGAAAAGTTGCTCCAAATCACTATTGATCAGGGAACTGCAAATTAAGACAACTCTGAGGTACCACTACACACCTGTCAGATTGGCTAAAATGACAGGAAAAGATAATGATGAATGTTGGAGGGGATGTGGGAAAACTGTGACACTGATACATTGTTGGTGGAACTGTGAATGGATCCAGCCATTCTGGAGAGCAATTTGGAACTATGCTCAAAAAGTTATCAAACTGTGCATACCCTTTGACCCAGCAGTGTTTCTACTGGGCCTATATCCCAAAGAGATCTTAGAGGAGGGAAAGGGACCCACATGTGCAAGAATGTTTGTGGCAGCCCTTTTTGTAGTGGCTAGAAACTAGAAACTGAATGGATGCCCATCAATTGGAGAATGGTTGAATAAATTATGGTATATGAATGTTATGGAATATTATTGCTCTGTAAGAAACGACCAGCAGGACAATTTCAGAGAGGCCTGGAGAGACTTGCATGAACTGATGCTCAGTGTAGTGAGCAGAACCAGGAGATCATTATTCATGGCAACAACAATACTATATGAGGATCAGTTCTAATGAACATGACTCTCTTCAACAATGAAATGCTTCAAACCAGTTCCAATTGTTCAGTGAAGAGAACCATATACACCCAGAGAGAGAGATGTGAAATGTAGACCACAATATAACATTTTCATGATCTCTATTGATGTTTGCTTGAATTGTGTTGCCTTTCTCTGATTTTCATTTTTTTTCTTGTAGATAGGATTTTTCTTGCACAATTTGTCAAGTATTTCAACATTATTAACATATAGTGGACTTCCTGCCATCTACGGGAGGGGAGGGGACTGGGGGTAAAAGTTGTAATGGAAAGCTTTGTAAAGATCAATCCTGGGGAACTACCCATACATATGTTATACAAATAAAAAGCTTTAATAAAAAAAAAAGAATTTATTTTATTAAAAAAGCAGAATAAAAAATTAGAAAAGGAAAACAAAATAAAACAGAACAGAACAGAACCATTATTATGTGCCCAGCAGAAGTTCAGGAGGATTCAAAATATATAATAATAATTACCAGTTCAAAAAAGGATATATAACAGTAGATGAAATTATATTCATGAGTGTACATTTTTTCTTTACTTCCTTGTAGGTTGTTCCTTTGTTTTCTGCTGTACAAACTTATTTTATTCTTTTTCCTCCCTTCTCCCCTTTCTTTCAAGCAAGCTATAATTAAACAAAAATATATTTATGCATACATATATACAAATATATATATTTATATATACATGTATATACATACATACATACACACTCTCCTTTTTTCTCCCCCCATCCCCACTCCCATCTCCACAAGCACATATCTTTCCTATCCCTGCTGATTCATTGCTTTAATTCTGCTTCTTAATTTACCTTGCTATTACTCAACCTCCCCTCAACCATGGATCCCTCCCTTGTCTTCTTCCCTCACCCTTTGCTTCCCTTTTCTCTCCCCTTATTTCTTTATTGACTTTGGAGACTTTGGAAGGATACCCTTCCTGATACATATATGTAGGGTTGCCTAATCTATTTAACCCACTCTTGATTTGAGTAGGTTTTCAGAACTATGAACCCTCCTTCCCCTTCTGTGAGTATCTTCTGCCTCTGTGTCTATTCTTCCTCTGCACCTCATTTGTACACCATAATTATTATTTTTACTTTAACTCTGCCCCAATCTTTGGTTTGAACTACCTTATTGCTGATATCAATCTTAATCATATGGTTTATGTGTAAAAAACATAAGCACTTTGCTCATGTTCCTTGAAATTGATCTTTGATATTGAGTCTTATAGGTTAAATTTTCTATTGAATTAGGATTAGTTGATTAGGAAGTCCTGAAAATCTGCAAGTCTATTGAATGTCCATTTTTTCCCATTCCATATTATGGATAATTTGTCTGTATATGATATTTTTGGCCACAGGCTTAATTCTTTTGATTGCTGGTATATATGATTCCAATATCTGTGGTCTTTTATTGTGACTATTGGTAAATTATATAAAATTCTAATTATAGCTCTAGCATATTTGAATTTTTTTCTTGTTTCTTGCAAAATTTGCTTTTTAATCTGGTGTTTAAGGATCTTTTAAAGGTGGTGATTGTTACATTTTTTCTATTTCTACTTTCCCCTCATAATGTATGACTCAAGGACAATTTTCTTGGATTATTATGTCAAGTTTTTTTTTAATGGTAGCAGTTTTTAGGTAATCTGATTATTCTTATATTTTCTGTTCTTGATCTATTCTCCAGATCTGTCATTTTTCTTATAAAATGTTTCACTAATCACTAGCAGACAAGACTTTCTGGGGGTGGAAGCAAGATAGCAGAGAGAAGACAGGACCCTCTGTAACCCCCTCTAACCCTCCCTCAAACCAATAGCAGATTAATCCTCTAAACTGGTTTTGAAGTCAAAGAATCCACAAATATTGGAGTACAACACATGTCTAGAAGAAGATACCTTGAAAGAACATCAGAACTGGTCTGGCCTGTTCAGAATAGGGGAGGGGGACTGTCTGCCAAACCTAGATAGCAGCACAGGGAGACCAGGGCAAAAAGCTAGAGCAGAGAGTCAGACCGTTATAGCTCCCATGCATCTGGGAATATACTGTGAGCCTCTTAGGCCATTCTATCCTGGTTGAGAGCTCGTGATTTGGTAGATTTGCCTTTGGTAAAAGATAAATTGTAAACCACTGAGACCCAGAAGAACACCAGGAACTGTGATTATCCAGCACCAGAAATCAAACAATCAGCAGAACTGCCCCAGGACAAATTAAAGCAGCTGTTGCTGCTTTTCATTGAACAAACCTCAAGCCTTAAAAAAATGAATACAAAACCAAAAAGAAATCTCACCATAGACAGCTTTTATGGAGAGAAAGAAGAACAGATCTTAAATCCTGAGGTCCCAAACGAAAAACAACTCCAGAAAAAGCCCTAAAGAGAGACATAATCTGGATTCCATGTCACAAGGCTCTTTGAAGATTGCATAAAGGATATTAAAAGACAGAAGAAATATGGGACATGAAATGAGATCATTGCAAAAAAATGGAAAAACTGGAAAAAGAATGCAATGAACAAAAAAATTTAATTGGATAATTGCAAAAGGAGCTAAAAAAACTGAAGAAAATAATACACTAAAAATTAGAATTAGACAAATGGAAGTGAATGACTCAATAAGACTTCAAGAATCAGTCAAACAAAAACAAAAAAGAAAAAAAGTAGAAGAAAATATGAAATATCTCCTAGGAAAATTAATTAACTTGGAAAATAGATCTAGGAGAGACAATCTAAGGATTGCTGGGTTCCTGAAAGAACCTAGACAGCATAGTACAGGAAATTATAAAAGAAAACTGCCCTGATATTTTAGAATCAGAAGATAAAATATCCATTAAAAGAATCCACTAATCACCTCCTGAAAGAACCCCAAAATTAAATCCCCAAGGAATATTGTCACTAAATTTCAGAACTATCATACCAAGAAAAAGATATTGCAAGCAGCCAGAAAGAAACAATATAAATAGTGAGAAGTCTCAATGAAGATTGCTCAGGACCTATTAGCTTCCACCTTAAATGACTGAAGGGCCTGAAATCTGATAGTTTGAAAAGCAAAGGAACTGGGATTATAGCCAAGAATAAGCTATAAAGCTAAAAGCTAAAATAAGCATTGTCTTTCAGGAAAGAAGATGGACATCCAATGATATAGGTGAATTTGACCTATTTCTAATGAAAATTTCTAATGAAAACAAAAAATTTAATCTCCAAACACAGAACTCAAGAGAAGCATAAAAATGTAAAAAGGAAAAAAAAAAGCCAAAATTCTTGAGAACTATGTTCCTATTATTGGTATACTTAGAGAAAGTGGGTATAATTTGATTTTATTATGATAATATGAAAAAGAAACTAGAAGTAGAAAAGGGATTAGACTGGAAGAAGAGGAAAAAGGAGGTAGAATAAGGGAAATTACATCTCATGAAGAAGCAAAGAAAACCTATTATAATTGAAGGAAAGAAGGGAGGGGGATAAGCATTGTGTGAATCTTTCATCAGATTTGGCTCTAACACAGAAAATCAGACATATTTGGTACCACAGAGAAACTTGTTCCACTTTATAGGGAAGTAGGAGGGAAAGGGAGAAAAGAAAGGGAAAGACTAATAGAAGGGAAAACAAGAATTAAGGGAAAGGTGTAAAAAAGGGGGAGGGGCTCTAAAGGGGGAGGACTGTTTGAGGGAGGTATCATCAAAAGCAAAATACTGAGGAGGAGGGAAAGGGGATAGGAAAGAAAAGAAGCATAACCTAGGGTAAATAAGATGAATTACAGAATTAGTTATTTTAAGTGTGAATGTGAATGGAATAAACTCTCTCATAAAACCGAAGCAGATACCAGATGGTATTAAAAACCAGAATCCTACAGTAGGTTGTTTACAAGAAACACATTTAAAGCATATGATACATGCAGAGTGAAGGTAAAGGGCTGGAGCATAATATATTATGCTTCAGTTGAAGAATAAAAAGCAGGGGTAGCAATCCTTATCTCAGATCAAGTAAAAACAAAGATAGATCTAATTAAAAGAGATAAAAAAGAAAACTATATCTTACTAAAGGGTACCATAAATAATGAAGCAATATCAACACTAAACATATATGCATCAAGTGGTATAGCATGGAAATTTCTAGAGCTGAAGTTAAGAGAGATGCAAGAAGAAATAGCAAAACTATACTAATGTAGGATCTCAAATTTGTTGTCTCAGAACTAGATAAATTGAACCACAAAATAAATAAGAAAGAAGTTAAGGATGTAAACAAAATGTTAGAAAAGTTAGGTATGATAGATCTTTGGAGAAAATTAAATGGAGACAGAAAGGAGTTCACTTTTTTCTCAGTGGTTCATGGAACTTATACAAAAAATGACCATGTGTTAGGGATTAAAAACCTCAAAATCAAATGCAAAAAGGGAAAAAAGTAGTAAATGCATTTTTTTCAGATCACAATGCAATAAAAATCACATGAAATATAAGGCCAGGAGAAAATAGACCAAAAATCTAAAAACAAAACAAAACAAAACAAAAAAACTAAACTAAACTAAATAATCTCATCCTAAAGAATAGATGGTTGAAACAGAAAATTTTAGGCACAATTACTAATTTCATCCAAGAGAATGACAATAATGAGATAACATACCAAAATTTGTGGGATGCAGCCAAAGTGGTAATTAGGGGAAATTTTAATCTCTAGATGTTTACTTGCATAAAATAGAGTAAGAGAAAAATCAATGAATTCGGCTTGCAACTAAAAAAGCTAGAAAAAGAGCAAATTAACCCCCCCATCAAATACCAAATTGGAAATTCTGAAAATAAAAGGGAAGAATAATAAAATTGAAAATAAGAAAATTATTGAATTAATAAATAAAATTAAGAGATGGTTTTATGAAAAAAATCCAACAAAATAGATAAACTTTTAGTTAATTTGATTAGAAAAAGCAAAGGGGAAAATCAATGAAAAGGGAGAACTTTCCATCAATGAAGAGGGAATTAGAGCAATAATTAGGAATTACTTTACCCAACTTTATGCCAATAAATTTCATAGCCTAACTGAAATTGAGGAATATCTACAAAAATATAAATTGCCCAGATTAACAGAAGAGGAAATAAATTACTTAAATAGTCCCATTATAGAAAAAGAAATAGAACAAGCTATTAATCAACTCCCTAAGAAAAAATCTCCAGGACCAGATGGATTTACATGTGAATTCTACCAAACATTTAAAAAACAATTAACTCCAATACTATATAAACTATTTGAAAAAAATAGGGAATGAAGGACTCCTACCAAATTCCTTTTATGACACAGACATGGGCTTGATACCTGAACCAGATAGGATGAAAACAGAGAAGGAAAATTATAGACCAATCTCCCTGATGAATATTGATGCAAAAATCTTGAATAAAATATTAGCAAATATATTACAGAAAATCATCCCCAGGATATTACATCATGACCAAGCAGGAATGCAGGGCTGCTTCAATATTAGGAAAACTATTAGCATAATTGACTATACCAATAACCAAATTAACAAAAAACTTATGATTATCTAAATAGATACAGAAAAAGCATTTAATAAAATCTAACATCCATTCCTATTAAAAACACTAGAGAGTATAGGAATAAATGGACTTTCCCTTAAAATAGTCAGTAGCATCTATTTAAAACCATCAAATAGAATTATATGTAATGATGATAAACTGAAACCATTCTCAATAAGGGAATCATTACTATTCAATATTGTATTAGAAATTCTAGCATTGACAATAAGAGAAGGAAAAAAAAATAAAGGAATCAGAGTAGGTAATGAGGAAATCAAATTATCACTCTTTGCAGATGATATGATGATATATCTAGAAAACCCTAGAGAATCAACTAAAAACTATTAGAAATAATCCATAATTTTAGCAAAGTTGCAGGATACAAAATAAATCCACATAAATCATCAGCATTTTTATTCATCACTGACAAAATCCAACAGCAAGAGATTCAAAGAGAAATTCCATTCCAAATAACGGATGATAGTATAAAATATTTGGGAATCTATCTGCCAAGGAAAAGCCAGGAACTATTTAAACAAAACTATAAAATACTTTCCACACAAATAAAGTCAGATCTAAACAATTGGAAAAATATCAATTGTTCTTGGATAGGTCAAGCAAATATAATAAAGATGACAATACTACCTAAACTAATCTATTTATTTAGTACTATACCAATCAAACTCCCAAGAAACTATTTTACTGACCTAGAAAAAATAATAACACAATTCATCTGGAAGAACAAAAGGTCAAGAATTTCAACAGAATTAATGGGAAAAAAAAGCAAATGAAGATGGCGTAGCTGTACCAGATCTAAAGCTATATTTTAAAGCAATGGTCATCAGAACCACTTGGTACTAGTTAAGAAACAGAATAGTTGATCAGTGGAATAGATTAGGTTCACAAGACAAAATAGCCAATGGCTATAGCAATCTAATGTTTGAAAAATCCAAGGACCCCAGCTTTTGGGATAACAACTCACTGTTTGACAAAAACTGCTGGGAAAATTAGAAACTAGTATGGCAGAAACTAGGCATTGACCTACACCTAACATGATATACTAAGATAAAGTTGAAATAGCTTCATGATCTAGACATAAATAATGATATTATTAACAAATTAGAAGAACATGGGATAGTTTACCTCTCAGATTTGTGGAAGAGGAAGGAATTTGTGACCAAAGAAGAACTGGAACTCATTATTGAACACCAAATAGATAATTTTGATTATATTAAGTTAAAAAGTTTTTGTACAAACAAAATGAATGCAGACAAGATTAGAAGGGAAGCAATAAACTGGAAAACATTTTTAAATTCAAAGGGTCTGCTAAAGGCCTCATTTCTAAAATATATAGAGAATTGACTCAAATTTATAAGAATCCAAGCCATTCTCCAACTGATAAATGGTCAAAGGATATGGACAGACAATTTTCAGATGAAGAAATTGAAACTATTTCTAGTCATATGAAAAGGTGTTTCAAATCACTATTGATCAGAGAAATACAAATTAAGACAACTCTGAGATACCACTATACACCTGTCAGATTGGCTAAGATGACAGGAAAAGATAATGATGAACGTTGTAGGGGATATGGGAAAATAAAACATTCAACCAAATACAAAACACCTCAATCTATCCTTCCTGCTTAATAATGCCACTCATTTATTTTCCATCTGCAGTGACTATTGGCAATTCATTCAACAAGCCTTTCTTAAGTACTTATTATGTGCCAGATTCCACACACATACTAAAGGGAAAAAAATTAAACTTTCCCAGCCCTCAAGGATGTTTTATCAGTGAAACATATGCCCAAATAAGTATATGTTAAAAGCATATGAAAAAATTTATACAAGAAAATTAAGGATAAGTCTTAGCCCCACTAAAAATATATGGAATGGGTCAAGAAAAGACTCATGTCAAAATTATCACTTTCATTAAATGACAAATGATAATAGTCGTGAGCGTTAGACTGCAAGGAAAGGTGAATGCCATAAAATTGATGCTTTTGATTTATGGTGCTGGAGAAGACTTTTGAAAGTCCCTTGGACAGGGAGGAGATCAAATCAATACTTAAATGAATTCAGACTACTTATTGGAAGAACTGAAAGTGAAACTTAAATATTTTGGCCACATGATGAGTAAGTAGATAGGACTCATCAGAAAAAAAAAAACAAAACTCATATGTTGGAAAAAGTTGAAGGTACAAGGAAAAGGGGATGAAAGAGAATATGATGCATAGAAAGAGTCATGGAAGTAGTGAATATGAACTTGGTCAGATTTTGGGAAATTATGGAAGATAGAAAGACTTGGCATGCTGTGGTCCATAGGGTCATGAAGAGTCAGATATGATTGAATGAATGAACAACTAAATACCACTTGAATTTTTTATTTTGAATGGTGGATTTTTTGGTTGTAATTCTAGGGTGTTGTTTTTCCTTTGTTAATCTAGAGGCTAACCTAATTAGATCAATAGCTCATAGCCACATCTTCATGTCAGAACTTAGACAAACTCCTCTTCATATGAAGAAGAAACTACTTCCTACTATGTTTACCATCTTTTTAAATAACCCCATATATTTAAAATCAACATTTAATCAAATTAATTCAGCATAATAAAATGATAGAATTGATGAAGTTTAATTAATAATCTCTTACTAACCCAATCACATAAACCTGAAAAGCTTTAATCTAGCAACCCATTACCTTTTTTTTCTGCCTAAATTATCAAGCATAAACAAAAGGGAATGATTTAACTAGAATGTTGAGAAACTCACTTGCCTTTTCATTGATGAGGGTATCTGTTTGGTCTGGGAAAAATTGTGCCCTTTCATTGCAATCTTCCTACTCAATTAAATCTATTAATCCAATACTGCTTGTTATACTTCTTATCCTACTCTATTTACAACCATGGTTACTGATCCTGCTTGTATGCCATTTCCCAAACTGACCTATTCCTTAGCCTGGTTCAAAGCATTAAACATTCATGTCTGGATCTGGTTCATGTCCCAAAGGTACAGTCTCACTTTTAATGCCTTAATTCAGGCAGGCCTCTAGAGAGTCTAAGTGGGTTTGCTCTGTCCTAATTTCTATATTCCTTTTGAATACTTATTGGCTGTAGAACTTCCTGTGCTTCCTTAATGTTTCCTTCAGGTACTCAATACCCACTTCTGGAAAAAACAAATTAGTGAAATTGATGTCAGTGATGTTGGAGCACTGGTAGGACTTGTTTCACTTGCATAAATATATGTATTTCTGTAAAAATATAGTAGAAAAAAGAATTTTCAAAAAATGAATATGGAGCTTCACATGTGAAGTTATGCAAAAGTTATACAAACATTTCCATAAAAGTTGTGTTGTCAAAGAAAACAGATTTCCCACCCTAATAAAAAAAAAACAACACAAAAAACCTCAAGAAAAATAAAGTAAAATGACTTTTTTTTTAAAGGTAGGATGGAATAGAACAGTGACTTTGGTGTCAGATGAGCAAAGTTTGAATTCCTTATCTCTTATATACTTGAGATGTAACCATGGACAAATTGCTTAACTTTTCTAGGTCTATTTTCTCATTTGTAAAATATGGATACTGAACTCTGTGATCTCTAATGTCTCTTTCATTGCTAAGATTTTATAATCCTAAAATTGAAATTAGTTAGAAGCCACCAAACAGTTATGTAAGAATAAAGAGCATGACATAAATGCTATTTCTTAACCCTTTCATGCTCAGTCTAGCAATCTAAAGATTGCAAATCCAATAGGCAATAGTAAGAATTCCTCTGTGACACTCTGAAGCTATTTAAAGCTAAAGAATTATTGATCTGTTTGTCATCTTCCAAGGACTCAAGCTATTGGGAGCCTTCATGCTTTTGAATCTTCCCTAACAAAAAGAAGAGGAAAAAAAAAGGACAACCTATATAATTGCTGCCTGCTAATTTCCCTAGGAGAAAAACAAGAACTCACTTTGTCTAGATATGCTGATTGTAATCCATCAAGCCATGATTAAAGAGTAATATTTTTCTTCATTATGCAGAGAGAATATTAAAGAGATCCTTGAATCACAATTAGAATCTTGAACCACAAATCCTGAGGGGCACTTACCCACAACATCTTTACTGTGAAACAAAGCTTTTGTAAGAATTATTTATTTTAAAAAAAGCAGATATATATATATATATAGATATATATATATATGGTGGTTGGGGCACAGGGTGAGGGAATGGATGAGGAAAAACAGGGAAAGAAGATGGCTTGCTTTTAGATTACTTTAGAATATTATTTATATTTATATTGAGTATATTTTTGTTTAGAATATTTTTTAGAATCCAAAGGAATAATGAAAAAACAAACAAACATCTGAAGTGCCTGGAATAATAATCATTAAAAATGAATTTGTATTGTCCCATACCCATCTTGAAATTTTCTTAGATCTGAATGTCAAAATAAAACCTTAATTTTAAAAAGGAAATATAATATAACCTACTTGAATCATATCATTCAATCCACTTTAGTAATGATTAAAAATTCTACATGGCCGAACACACTTTTTTTTCTGGTTTATTTTTTTGTTATGTATTTTCCCAACTTTTTTTCCCCCCATAAGTGATTTCTATCCAAGTTCAATGGATCATAATATCAGTCAGAGAATGAACTGTTTTTTTTTACTCTTTCACAGCACAGATGGATATAAAAATAACTTTGATAACTAACTGAAAGAAGAATATAAAAATCCCAATATTTTCTGTATCTATTTAATCCATTTATGGAATATATGTTTATAGCTTCATAAGTGAAAGAACACTGACAGTGGAATCAGAAGATCTGTATTCAAGCCTTAACTCTATTACTTAACTAGTTGATTCTGAACAAGTCACTTAAGTTTCCTGGATCTCAGTTTCTTAATGGAGTTAATGATACTTGCAGTAAGGGTTATTGTGAAGAAAGCACACACAGAAAGTCTGTATAAATGAAAGTTAGGTAAGCTGAGGTACAGGGATCCTGTCCTGCCATGATCGTGCTTTCAATGTGGATTAAAAGCAAGGCCCAGTTGGAATGACAAACAGTACCATCATGGAATTTGTATACATTATGTAGGGACTCTGTTATAGGCAAGCCACAAACCTTGACTGCTCACAAGTAACACAGGGGAAGGAGATCCAAGGAAAAGGCAACATTAATAGATCTTCCAATCTCTTTTTTTTCCCCTTCCATACATCATAGGATCATGTGACATCTAGTAATTCATTCCTTCTTACATCATGTTTCCTGCCTAATATCCAATTCATTCACAATGGTTTCTTAGCTTTGATCTTTTCATTTGTAAAGAGATACTATGCACCAACAATCAGACAATACAAGATCTGTAATGTCATCAGTTTGGATGCATTACCAATGATGAGGATAATAATCCATTCATGCTGGCCTTCCCTTTACAACTCTTATCAATGCTCCTCCTCTCCCATAAGCTTACTATAGAGTTTTTCTCAATACAGCTCTCTTAAATTTCTCTTGATAGGATGTGTGTGCAACAGTATAACTGTCCCTTGTCATCTTTTTTCCTCACCAAATGATCCCCAATCACTTCTTTTTAGTGTTTAAGAAACAGAATACCTGACATATTAGCTATTGTACTTTTATGTCACCTTTCATTCATCTACCTCTCCATTATATTCTATAATGTATATATAATTCTATAATGCATACCTTATAAAATGAATTCTTCCATGGTATTTCACTTTAAAAAATATAATACAAAAGCACTGGTACAAGATTGCTATTAAAGAATGAGAGATTTCTTTCCAAGAGGACCTTATGGTCATATATAAGCTTTGCAGTTCAGCAAAAGCAGTTCAGCCTGCAATGCATCTCCTTTTTGAGTCTGGACCCAATTCATTTCCCATTAGTACTGTTAACCTCAGCTATACCTAGTGAGTAAAAAATTTTATAGGTTGACTATATGATTGAATGTCATAATCCGACCCCTTTTCATCCCCTTTATCTTTCTTATATGGATGGACAGAACAAATTCTTTTGATTAATTATACATCTTTTTTTCAGGAAAACATATAATATCCCAAGGCTTGATGCAAACAGCACAATGTTTTATTCAGATATCTAAACTATCACTAGTCATAGGGAATCCCTCTTAAACTTAGGTTATGTATTTTGAATCTATTAAAGGAAAAATTGTTTTTGTGAAATTTATGACATTTAGTTTAGAAACTGGTCTCCTTTGTGAACATGTAACTCCACTTGTCAAAACCTTAGATGCCTCTCCATTTTCTAACTCATGATATATGAATGATTTAGTCATGTAATCAAACCCCCTGTAATCAGACCAGTCTTAGCTTAAACTATTCATCTGCTCTAGGTTCTGATAACCTATATCTCTTTGGGAATAAGCATATATTTTTCCACTATGATATTTTTATATATGCCTTTTCCCGCTAATGGAATAATAGCCTATATGCCACCATCCTTTCTAATTCCAATCTGCATCTTTTGGACTCTAATTCATCTTCCAAGGACCACATAAAATGCTATCTGTTTTTTTAGGCTTTTTTTGCTTTGCCAATCATGTAAATTTCTTTCCTTTGAATTCTGATAACAATTTCTTCATATTTATTAAATATTCAGTATGCTTTATTTTATGAGTATTTATTTCATAATTCATTACATATCACTTATTTATTTGCTTGCTTATTTGCTTATTTATTTTATCTTTTTCTGATGCTCAATAAGAACTATTTTTTTTGTTTTGCTTTTTGCTGAGGCAATTGGGGTTAAGTGACTTGCCCAGGGTCACATAGCTAGGGAATGTTGTGTCTGAGATCAGATTTGAACTCAGGTCCTCCTGACTTCAGGGCTGGTGCTCTAACCACTGCACCACCTAGCTGCCCCAATAAGAACTATTTTAATTAAATTAATAATTTCATCATAATGAATGGAAAGAGTTCTGAATTTGGAATCTAGAGAGATTTCAAATTCCAGCCTTGATACTTACTATTTGTGGTAAATCACTTAACCTATCTAAGCCTCAGCTTTTTAACCTATAAAACTGGAATGATAATAGCACCTATTTAAAATGTTATTGTATGTATCAAGTGAGATAATATATGTAAAGTCCTTAGTAAGCATGAATTGCTGTATAAGTCAAGAATCTTGTCATATATCTGATGTCACCAAAACTTGGCATTACTGCATTGATGACAAAAATAATTCAGCAAAGATTGTCATTGTTATGGAATAAGTGTCCACTAAGGAATTCTGTGCTCTTCCCATCTAGAGTAGGTAGCTGTTATGATTAGCTTAGAGCAAAGCCCTGGAAATGTTGAAAAACCCGTACAAGGCAAAGAAATTCAAAGAGCAATTTCTATTGTCAAAACTTCGAATAAATAAATTATTCCACAAACAAGAAAATCAAGGAATGCCATTAAACTGATCCAGATAGTACTTGAGTTCAGAGACGGACCAGTTTTCCTTTATTGATTGTTAGTGTTGGTGGGGGGATGGTGGTGGTGGAGCTACCCTGATGATAGATTAGAGGTAGCAACCCAGCAGAATTTTCTCAACATTCCCCTCCAAATAACTTTAAAATAATAATGACAGGTTGAGACATTTTTTTTCTGAAATAAGAAAATTTAGGAGGTTCACAGAAGACTGTGATTGAGGCCTATATGGAGTGTGTCTGTCTATCTATCTATCTATCTATCTATCTATCTATCTATCTATCTATCCATCTATCTAGATATCTTTGTCATTAGTAGAACTGTTAAAGAAGTTTACATAACTGACTCTGTTGGAATGATTCTTTAAAAAAAGGAAGAAAGACACCAGGAGAAAGAGGAAGGGTGATGCAAAACAAAGAAAATCTGAAAAGATTTATTATATGAAAATATAAAAGAGATACACAAAGAAGAACTTTTAACACTGGTGGGGAAAATGAGGGGATGGTCAGCAATGTCTGAACTTCACTCTGCAGTTCAAAAGAAAAAGAAAGAGAGAGAGAGAAACAGAGAGAGAGACAGACAGACAGACAAACAGATGGACACAGAGGGACAGACAGAGAGTTAGATAGAAAAAGACGGTTGATCATAGAAATCTATCTTACCCAATAAATAAAGAAGAGGAAAAGAAGATAAGAGAAAGTTGTGACATATAATTACAATGGAGTACTTTTGTACTATAAGAAATGATGAGTGGGGCAGTTTCAGAAAAAGATCAGAAGACCTATTTGAACTGCTACAAAGTGAAATGAAAGGAACTGTGATATCATTGTGCACACAAAATAATATTGTGATGATGATCAACTGTGAAAGACTTGGATATTATGATCAATACAATGATTCAACATAATTCCAGTTAATGTTCCCTACCTTTAGAGAGAGAATTGATTAAATCTGAGTACAAATTAAGTATAGTTTTTCTTACTTCCTTTTCTTTTCCAATATGGTTAATATGGAAAAATGTTCTCCATAGTTTTACATGTATAATTGATATCATATTGCTTCTCTTCTCAGTAGGTAGTGATAGGAGGGAGAGAAAGAATCTGGAACTCAAAAAATTAAAAAAGAAGAGAATGTTAAAAAATAAACAATAATTTTAAAAGATTGTTGGTGGTACTTGAATGTTGCTGGTTGTTTCCTACATTTTCTCTTTCCCTAAAATAAGATGAAAGGAAGACTGTGTCGGCCCATTCTGTGATTTTAGTATTATATATAACCATAATTATTTATCAATTATACTTTTCAAATATTTTTCATGTACATGCCCCCTTGGATACTCACAACAACTCTGTATGACAGACAGGGAAGGTATTAGTACATGTATTTTGCAGATGAGGAAACAAAAATAATAGGGTATGTAGGTGATTTTCTTTGTGTCTCAATTGTTTACAAATGGAACCTGGAGTTAAGTCAAGGTCTCCTGATTCCTATTGCAGGGCTACATTCTATCTATAAAGCTGCTGGTATTTGGATGAATCACACTGTTAAGAAAAGCTGCTAGGACTCTGGCTAACATTCCAATCAAGAAATTCTCTCAATATGACATGACAATCTCAGGAGAGTGAGGGAGAGGACAGGAATTGTTTTTCTGAGTCATTCATCCTAACCCTGTGAGGCTTAAAGGTTTTTGAAGACTTGAAGAAAAATTACACTAATGTTTCTCCATGAAACATTTTTGAATATGTGTATAAGTATGTATGTATGTGTATATATATATATATATATATATATATATATATATATATATATACACTCTCACCTAATATCAAGCCATCTTATTTATATTACTTTTTTTGACTTATTATAGAATCATAGATTCTGAGTTAAAAGGGACAGCAAAAGTCATCTAATTCAGTTCTCATTTTTTATAGATGAGAAAACTGGGTGTCAAAGAGATGGAATAATTTGCCTAAAGTCACAAAGGTAGTAATCAGCTGAGTAAAGACTTGAACCTGGGTGAGGCACAAGGTGATGGATTTACATCTACAAAGAGCCTTCAAGGCCATCTAGGTCATCCTTATAATTGTACAAAAGAGTAAACTGAGATGCAGAGAGGTTAGATTATTTGCTCAAGGCTACAGAAGTAGTAAATGTTAGAAGTAGGGTTTTAACTCAATTTTCCTGTTTCAAGATACTACCATTCATTGAAACAAACTTCAATTTTTCCCCCCAAGGCAATTGGGATTAAATGACTTGTTCAGAGTCTCACAGCTAGAAAGTGTCAAGCCTCTGAGGGCAGATTTGAACTTAGGTTCTCCTGATTCTAGGACTAGTGCTCTATCCACTGTTGCACCAAACTGCTCTTCCTTTCATTTGAAAAAAAAAAAAAACACATTCTACCTTGTATCATGCTATTTGGTGTATGTTTTATTATCTTCATATGAAGGCAGGGATTTTGTTGTTTCTCTTGCTATTCACAGAACTTAACACAGTGCCTAGCACATAGGAAGTGCTTAGCAGATGTTCATAGAATTGAATTGAATATTTTACAATAGGGTTTATAAGTAAAATAATTATTTGAATTGATAAAAATATATTCCTACATCATTTCCTGGAATTCTTTTGCACAGTTGTAATTTAATAAAATTTACTAAATTGCTTAAATATTATAACAATGCCTTCCTTTCTCCTATTCTTATTCACAAAGCACAGATTAAGAAACATTTCTGGGATGTTACCAACAGTATCATATCTCTATTCTTTTTTTTTATTTATTACATTCTATTCAATTCTTCTTTTCAACAGGGTTTCTTAATTTGGTTACTTAAATATGTGAGAAAAATAGGAAAAATTAACTGTAACAATTATAGATTTAGAAATGTGGGCTTTTTGCAACATAGTAATATCAAAGCCTATGTCCTTAAACTTTCTTTTAGATAGAGCATTACACAAATTCTTCATTTTTTTACTTGAATTATTTGCATATTTCTTTTGTTTTCTTACTTTTTTGCCTTCCAAGTAGAAAACACAATTAAAAAAAGAAGAAAACTAGGAGAAAGACTTTTCATAACAGAGGCTATCTCAAAAAAAATTCGACTATTTTTTGCAATTATTATGTCTTGCCTATTTCTTACCACAAGATCATTTTTGAAAGGACAACCATAATTTTTAATGTATAAAAAATCCCTACTTCTTTCTCTCAATATCTCCACAAATAGAACACACAGCATTTGCTGATGCTTATGTGTGTGTGTGTGTGTGTGTATAATGAGAGCATGTGTATAAGAAAGAAAAAGCAAAATAGTTGCTCTCTCAAAGTGATAACCTTATTTTTATGATGAAAAATATTTGCTAAACTAATATCTTTGAAGAATTCCAGGAGAATCTTTGACATAATGATAAACTTAATGTCTCAGAGGTTCAGTTTCCTTAGCTGTAAAATATATATAATAATACCCCCTACCTGTTAAGCTTATTTTTGAGACCAAAATGAGAACATGTTTTCAAATGACATTTTAAAATTTTACAACATTATTTGTAAGCTGTTACTATTATATGAAATGTATTAGGATTAAACCCCCTTATAAGTACAAATAAATGGCAAGGTAGTATTTAATATGCTATGGAGAAAAGAGAAACTAATTAATTTAACAAAACTATATTTCTTTTATTACTTAAGGAGCCAAAGATGTTTGGAACAGAAACAGAAATTAGATGTCATCAAGTCCAACTTCTTTGTACAGATGAAGAAACTGAGGTCCAGAGAGTGATTTACCCAATGATATTATTTTTTAAAAAACAGAATAATCTAAAGTATAATCAGTTATTAAATAAGCATTTATTAAGTGTCAACTGTGTTAAATTCTGAACATAAAAAAGACAGTACTTGTCCTCAAGGAACTCATAGTTGAATGGGAAAAAGAACAAGCAAATACATATACAGAAACAAGCTACCTATAGAAAGCTAGATAGGAAATATTAATAGTGTGAAGTCACAAGAACTAAGAGGTGTTGGGGAAGAAGATGAAGTTTTAATTGGCACTTAAAGGAAGTCAAGGAAGATAGGAAGTAGAGATGAGGAAGGAAATTCCAGCCATGGGTGCTAAGAAAAAAAAATGAGACAGGATGTCTTGTTAAAGGAAAAGCAAGGAGGCTGATGTTACTATATCAAAGAGCATATGGCAAGGAGTGAGGAATAATATGGCTGAAAAAGTAGGGAGGGTGTTAGGTTATGAAAGGTTTTGAATACCAAACAGCAGCTATATTCTTTCATCCTAAAGGTGATAGAGAGTTTATGGAATATGGAGGGTGACACAGTTGGACATGTGCTTTGGGAAAATGGAACATGGACTGGAGTAGGAAGGGACTTGAGGTAGGTGAAATCACCAATGATCATTTGTGATAGATCCAAGCATGAGATCATGAGGGCCTCTATCAGGATAGTGGGAAGTGTTACAGGAGCAACCTGTTTGTAGCTGCTGGGGATCTAATTCTGACCAGCTGCAACTAGGATTAAATGACTTGCCCAGGATCACAGAGCTAGGAAGTGTTGTGTCTGAGGCCAGATTTGAACTCAAGTCCTCTTGACTTCAGGGCGGTGCTCTATCCACTGTGCCACCGAGCTGCCCCAGCTCTGATTTATTTCATTCCCAATTCACAAGCAACATCTGCATCAGTAAAGATTTTATGCAATTCATAGTTATGATAGTTATGGTGTTATGATTCATAGTTGTGGGGGCTTCAGAGAACCAACCCAACCCTTAATAGTATAGCCCCCCCTTTAACTCTCTACAGACTTTCTGGATTTCACATTTAGGCATTGTCCTTAATAGGGAAGTATGAGAAGAGAAAGTATATTTGAGAGATGTGACCAAGGGGAAACCAATAGACCTTGACACAGATTAGATATCAGGGATGAGAGAGAGTAAAGAGTTGAGGATGACACATAGGTTGTGAAGAACTAGGAGGTTAATGGTTCCTACCCTCAATAGTATTAGTGAAGTTGGGAGTAGGAAAGGCTTTAGGGGAAAGGAGAAGGAATTCAGTTTTGGACATGTTGAGTTTCAGATGTGTCCATTAGGTATCCAGAATGAGATGTCTGAAAGGTACTTGGTGATATGAGACTGGAAGAAAACAGAATGCTAAAGGCAGGAAAGGTAGATTTGAAAATCATCAACATAGAGGTGGTACACCCATAAGAACTGATAAGATTACTCAAACCAAACTTCTAATTTTGAAGACAGTGCTATAATCCCAGCCCCCACTGCATGTTCTTTCTTTCTTTTTGTTAAAATGATTATCTCTTTGGAAATAAATTTCTGAACCTTAGCTTGTTGCTGTGGAGAAGCTGACTCTAAAAGACAAAGAAAAAGAAAAGAAATGCATAATGATTTTTATTACTAATATTTTATTGGCTTTGCTTCCATATTCCAAAAGAATTGATTTTGCAAAATTAATTTAGAATTCAGTGCCAGTGTTTTAACATGTCATTTGTTAATTTTTCCTTGAATTATTACTTTGTATGCTATTTTATGGTCTGTTTGTTTAATGATCATTTTCTAAGACCTTTTTTCTTTACGTGTATGGGAAGGAATATAAATTATTTTTCCCCCAATTTGTTCTAGATGATAATTCCTGATATTGCTCTGGGAAATTCCTAGGTTAATGTAAATCTTAATGCTAAATTATTTATTGCATATGAATTTTCTATCAGAAGGGGATCAACATGCTGAATTCACTAATGCTGCCCTAATAGAAAGTTAATGGCTTATACCAACTGAGTTTTCAAGAACAAAGGGACATGCTAACCTCAGTGACAGTGTGCAATTAACCAAATGCTTAGGGAATAGAGAGACTAGAGTCTCCATTAAATATATCTCCCACAGAACAACAAAGATAGCATTTTCTTCTTAACTGTTGCTATTTATTGGATCATCACCATTAACCCAAAGTAGAGCATTAACCCAAAGTAGAGTTGAAAGCCACACTGGAGAGAGGAATTGTAGATTAGTGTGAAGTATGTCTTGAGTTTAGCAAAATAATTTTTGAATCCTCAATCTCACATTCATTATCTGTATTACCCTGGGAAAATCTCAACTTCTGAACCTTTGATTATCCCAATTTAAATTTAATTTGTCTAATGGTGCTTATAATAGAGTCAACAAATATCTGTCAAATAACTCCTTTGTACAATGCACTGGTCTAGATTCTGAGGATATAAAACAAAAGTAAAACATTTCCTGATTTTGGAGATTATACAAGCTAGCTGGGGAAGACAGTATTGAAGTTAATAAGTATATACAAGCTATTTACCAAATTGATAAATGGTAATTTGGTTCAAAAGGTTTTATGTAAAACAGAGGTGTCAAACTCATAGCCCATGTCCAAGTAGCCCAAAATAGATTAAAATAAAATTGGAACGAGTTTAGCAAAAATAATAAAAATATCATGCAACATAATTAATGTTGGCTTTTCATTTATAAATCAACATGAGGGCCCTCAAGGATCTGTTTCTATTGGACACTGTGACATAGAAGATGCCATTTAAAATGAGCTCTAAGACAACTAGGGATTCATGGAGATACTACCTACCTCAGAGATAAAAATCTTCAAATAGAATAATACAATTGTTTTATTACTTAAAGATTATTCCTACAAGTTGAATGTGAACTTAGTTTTTTCAAAGCCAATTAATGTATAAAAAAGTGCTTAGGGATATAATTCAGATGTAGGGTATCTATACAATACAATTCAAAAAGTGTTGAGGGAGTAATTGCTGAGTGTTTGGGTTTAGGGACTAATAGTAAAAGTTTAAGTTCTGGACTCTTAAGTTAGAATTTCAGAAATAGCTGCTCCTTTTTTTTTTTTTTTTTTTTTTTTTTTTTTTGGTAATTGTCAATTAAACAGAACTCAAGATAAAAGAAAAGTCCTTATTTCACAGGTTGGCTCTGTGAGATTTCCATCCATGATTATGATCATTTTGGTTGTCCTAATCCTTTGAATAAACTTTCCTTTCAGGTTGAATAAATTATTTGAAGATGTAGCTTATTCATGGCAGTTATTGATTAAGGTTACACTTGCTGTCAATTTGTTTTTATTTTTTAAACTAAGTAAATCTGAATTGTTGTCTAAGTTCATTATTAAGAGATTTCATAGTTTTTTTTAGAAAAAAAATTTCTGCATAATGAAACTAATCTATTGTGCTGTTTAACCTTACTTATATTTTATTAAGAGATTGACAAGCTGGAATGTATCCAAAGGAGACAAATCAGGAGTGTGTTGTGATTTTTTTTTCAGATACCCTGGGGATATTTGTAAGGGGTGGAACATGGCAACATGTCTTCACCGATTAAAAAGACTGTCAAATGTAAGAGACACTATACTTGTTTGACCTCATAGTACACACATATGGCCAAAAAGTTAGACTTACAGATATGTTTACTTGACTAATAGAAAGCATTGTAAACAGTTACACAGAGGTGAAATGAGATGCTTCATATAGTAGTAATATTACCATCACTTGAAGACTTTAAGCACAAGCTAGATAATTACTTGTTTCAATGTTGTAAAGAAGATTTTTGCACAGGTATGGGGTTGAACTAGAGTTACAATGAAGATTCCTTTTAGCTATGAAATCTTAGCTCTCTATGAAATGATCATATCTATATGGTATCAAACATCTGGTGGAAAAAAGGCCACAATTTCATCCAAAATTAATTTGCTGTAATATTAAAAAATAATTGAGTGATTGGAATTGTATTAGGGTGATATCTGAACAAAATAATTTATATTTTTCTTTTGCAATTTTTTTGCTATTATAGAATTTTCTTTCAGCTAGTCAATATTTGAGAACTGAATGTAGGAGGTATTTAAGCACCTATGGTATGAGGGCTTGTTGATCCCTTTCCAGATCTGCTCATTCAACTTTTGGTGTCTACCTGGCTCTCAACTCTCACCTATGACTCCAAGAAACTATAGGATATGCAACAGTCACACCTCAGTGAACTTTCTTGGTAGATAGACTAAACCAAGTTGAAGATAACCAACATGCTTTAAACTCTTTGGTGGTTTAAAGGGGGTACCTACCACAAGCATGTAAAGATTTCCTTTTCAGACTGAGTGGCTGAACAAAATTTGTTCCAACAACCATGAAAGCAACTGAAGGCAGCATTGTGAAGTATTTAAGAACTTGGTCAGATATTGAAGATTTCAAAATCATTGACTATGTTCCAGGATATAAACAGTAATCTTGACTTTTGTCTTGCCACTTATCTTCAATGACTCTATAAGAGAGAGTGAGGCTTATGACTTTGGGCCACTCTGCCTCTTATAAATCTAATTCACACATGAATCAAGACATCACCCCTTGTTGTCACTAGTGATCTTTGAAAAGGAATGAACAGCAGTGTTTGTGAACTGGTGATAAGCATTTGAGAAACATTCAGATCTCACCAAATAAAGGAGTTGATCCAGTTGGTACAGTAAAATGAGTACATGGATCAATGGGTGATAAATAAAATTTTTCAGATTTGTATAATTAGAAATAGAGACAGACTAATCACAAAATATGTGGATGGATGGATACTCCAAATGGGTCACCGGTACTGCAGTGGTAGGAAGCTAGCTCCCATTCATGCCAACTTTGGATAATTTTGATGATTTGAGATGTTTTCTGTTAATCTTAGGTCTTCCTGACTCTAGACAAAGTGTTATATTAACTTGCACCTTACTACTTGCCTACATATAAATCAGAATAAATTATCCAGTTAATTCATACAAAAATGAATTGATTTAAACTAGGTAATTAAGAAAATAAAATTGTTTGGGAACTTAGGCTGCCTGGGCAAAATTTCCTGATTCTCTAGATCATTTTTTTTTGTGGGGGACTCCTCTGAGTCAAAGGATCATTGATGTTGAGCTGGAAAGGACTCATTTTATAGAGGAGAAAAAATGAGTCCCAGAGATGTAAAATCGCTTCTTCAAGGTAATATGATTAAGTTATTGAGTGATTGGATTTACAACCATATTCTTCAGCTTTTCATTCAGTGTTCATTTCATTTTACTCATATTAAACCACATTCCCATCCAATTCAGTATGCTTTTTTTTCTTTAGAGATAGATCAAACCCTAGAGATAGGGTTACTAAAACAGGAGGGAAATAGATTGATAATAATTGTTCTACCAAAATAGTTTAAGCTTTCTGAAAATCAGGCAAGCTTTTTTGCGTATTTTTTTCCAGATCAGGTCCACTGCCATGATATGAGGCAGATGACATATAGCTTAATCTCTGGAATGATGGTGATGATAATAATTGACTAGTAGAGAATTTTAAGTTTTCCAAAGCAACTTCCATGCTATCTATCTCACTTGATCTTCAAAACAATTCTGTGACAGTGATACAAATCTTATTATACCTAAATGAGGAAACTGAGTTATAAATTAGTTCAATGAGTTGCTCAGGGTCAAAGAATGTATCCTACCATTGATTCAAACTTAGGTCTTCTTGACCATCTGTCCAGGGCTTCAAACACTATGCTATTGTTTCTCTCTGAAATTCCAGAGGTGATTCTGCAACAGTAATTCTTCAGGATCATTTGATATTTATCAACATTAATTCCAGATAAGATGAGTTGCCTGTGCTAACAGATATGTGCATACCTTTTAAAGTCTTGCTTTTTTACAGCCTTTGCTTTAAAAACCAGAGCTGAAGTTATTTCACTGTAGTCAAATTGGCCTGTGATGTCCTGGCCTGATGTAATGTCTTATCAAATTACCTCTGAGATATGACATATTCTCATGCTTAGAACCTCGTTCTAACTCTGTAACTTATTCTGAACACCACAGGGTACTAGTCTTTTGCTCTTCAAATTTTGTAATGACCTTTGCCCAAAAATAATAAAATCAGATCTGAGTGAACTCTGGGGCTCAAAGAATTTAAAGAACACCATTTAATTAATTCTGATTGCAGCCATTATGAGGTAGGTGGAATAGAAATAGGTTTTATCATTATTTTACCAATAGGGAAAAGAACCTTTAGGGTATCATCAGGATGACATTTTCTGGTTTGATCTAACAAAGCTTATCCCTGAGAATTATCTATTATCCTTTTCACTGAAACTAAAGTATAGTTGGGGTCAATTTCTCTTTCTCATGCCAGAGGCAGTTGGTCAGAGTGGAAGTCAGAAAGGCCTGAATTTGAAATCTCTCTTAAGACTTTTATTAGTTGTGAGATCATTATCAAGTCACTTAATAACTCACAGCCTCATTTTCTCATCTGCAAATGAAGATAATGATGGCACCTACATCACACCATTGTTGTCAGGATCAAATGAGATAAATCACAAGAAGTGATTTGTCAAGTCCTAAAGTAGTACTTGAATGTTAGCTATCATTAGTAATTCTGATAATTGGAAGATCTTTAAGAATAAAGCAAAAAAAAATACCCCAAAATAACTGTGCTATAAGAAATAATAAGCTTGATCTTAGAAAAACATGAAAATTCACACTAAATAATGAAGAGTGAAATGAACAACTCTAAAAGAATGCTGTATTCAAAAAACACTATGATGATTTTAAAAACAACTTTGAGTGACTAAGTAATTTTGACTCTTATAAATGCCTGAATTAGTTACAATGAATATATGAAGGAAGACACTATTTGCATCCAGAGAAAGAACTGTTAAATAGAATTATTTATAGAATGGTTTTACACACAGTTACACACACATTTGTGTCTAAAGATATCCATCTCTAGGTCAGGGAAGAGAAGAAAAAAATTTCATAAGTATTATATATTTAAAAGAAATTATGTTTTATACAGTATATTTGTAAATTTATGTGCAATGATCTTTTAAATAGTATACTATGTGGGGAAGGATTCTGGGAAGATGGTAGAGTAAGTTGGTAAATTTTAAGCAAATAGAACAAATTTGTGCCTGGGGAAAACATAGACTGGTGAAAAATCAAAAAGACTTGGGGTAGGAAAAGGTTCCTCCTGATTCAACTAGAGAAGATCTGAAGAAAGACCTCCGACTGGGGATTGACCTGTTTGAAGGGCAATTATTTCTGGGGTAGCTCTTCAGAAACAAGAAGAGGAGACACTCAGGCTAACTGGGTGTGGCTGGAGCCTCTGCAGGAACCACAAAAACTTTTACCTCCCTGACTATTCATGGAGTCCGGTGTAAATGCCAGGCCCAGCCATGATGTTGAGACATGACCCTGGCCAAGAAGGAACCAGAACTCAATGAGTGCAAAAGCAGTGGGGCAGGGAGGCTGCTGACTGTAGACATTTGCAGGAGTGTGGAGCTCTTGGTTTGGATTTCCTGATAAGAGAGGAGAGCTGAAGGGAAGCTTAAGGCACAATTCTCCCAACTCACAATTAAGGGTATTTATACTAATAGCTCTTATTTAAAAAAAAAAAAAATGAACGTGCAAAGAAGAAAGAACCCCACCATTGAAACATCTTATGGGAACAGGGAAGACTGGGTTTCATCTTCAGAGGAGCTCAGTGAAGCAAAAAAAAAAAGTTTCTACCCCAAAGACTAATGTGAAATGGCTTCCTGCCCAGAGAGAATTTATAGAAGAACTCAAAAAAGAATTTAAAAATCAAATGAAAGACATTGAGAAAAAATTAAAAAGAAAAATAAAAACCATCCAAGAAAAACAAACAAACGAACAAACAAACAAAAACTACTAGAAAATCAGGTACTGGGAATCAAAGATGAAAATAATTCTTTGAAAATTAGAACTGGACAAGGGAAAGCCGGGGAAGCTATGAGAGACTAAGAAATAACAAAACAGATTATAAAGAATGAGGAAATAGAACAGAATGTGAAAAATCTTATAAGAAAAAGTAACAGATATGGAGAACAGATCAAGAAAAGAAAATATAAGAATCATTGGATTGCCAGAAAGTTGTGACTAAAAAAGAGAACCTTGACACAATAATGCAGGAAATAATCCACTGAAAATTGTGCTGGAGTGATAGAACTAGAGAGGGAAGTAGAAATAAAAAAAAAAAATCCACCTCAAAGAGATTGTATGGAAAACACACAAGAATATTATTGCCAAATTTTGAAACCTCCAAATCAAAGAAAAAAAAAATTTGCAAGAAACAAGAAAACAACAATTCAAATACATTGACGCTGCAATTAGAATTGTACAAGACTTAGCAGCAGCTACTGCAAGTCCTGGAATCATATCTACTGAAAATCAAAAGAACTAGGCCTGCAGCCAAAAATATCATATCCAACAAAATTATCTATGATTTTGAATAAGAAAAATGGATATTCACCAAACTTGCAGTTTTTTAGGACTTTCTATCAACCAAACTTGAACTTACAGAAAATTTAACATATAAGAACCAATATAAAAGATCAAATTTAAGGAACTTAACATGAACAAATTATTTGGTTTTTTATATGTATATATGCATGCTATATGTTTAACATTCACATCAACAATAGGGTAGCTTGACCCACACCTAACACCACATACCAAGATAAGATTTAAATGGGTTCATGATTTAGATATAGAGTGATATTATAAGCAAATTAGAGGAACATAGGATAGTTTACCCTCTCAGACCTGTGGAGATGGAATAAATTTATGTCCAAAGAAAAACTAGAACTCTTAATAGAACACCAGATAGATAATTTTGAACATATTAAGTTAAAAAGTTTTTGTACAAACAAAGCTAATGCAGACAAGATTAGGAGGGAAGCAATAAATTGGGAAATCATCTTTACATTTAAGGGTTCTGATAAAGGCCTCATTTCTAAAATATATAGAGAATTGTCTCATATTTATAAGAATTCAAGCCACTCTCCAATCAATAAATGGTCAAAGGATATGAACAGACAATTTTCAGATGAGGAAATTAAAACTATTTCTAGTCATATAAAAAGGTGCTCCAAATCACTATTGATCAGAGAAATGCAAATTAAGACAACTCTGAGGTACCACTACACATCTGTCAGATTGGTTAAAATGACAGGAAAAGATAATGATGAATGCTGGAGGGGATGTGGGAAAACTGGGACACTGATACATTGTTGTTGGAACTGTGAATGGATCCAACCATTCTGGAGAGCAATTTGGAACTATGCTCAAAAAGTTATCAAACTGTGCATACCCTTTGATCCAACAGTGTTTCTGTTGGGCTTATATCCCAAAGAGATCTTAAAGGAAGGAAGGGGACCCACATGTGCAAAAATGTTTGTGGCAGCTCTTTTTGTAGTGGCAAGAAACTGGAAAGCTGAATGGATGCCTATCCATTGGAGAATGGCTGAATAAATTATGTTATATGAAAGTTATGGAATATTATTGTTCTATAAGAAATGACCAGCAGGATGATTTCAGAGAGGCCTGGAGAGACTTGCATGAACTGATGCTGAGTGAAATAAGCACTAACCAGGAGATCATTATACACGGCAACAACAAGACTATATGATGATCAATTCTGATGGACATGGCTCTCTTCAACAAGGAAATGTTTCAAACCAGTTCCAATTGTTCAGTGAAGAAGGCCATATACACCCAGAGAGAGGGATATGAAATGTGGACCACAATATAACATTTTCATGCTCTTTATTGATGTTTATTTGCATTGTGTTTCCTTTCTCAGATTTTTTTTCTTGTAGATACAATTTTTCTTGCACAGCAAGATGTGTGGAAATATGTATACATATATTCTATTTGTCAAGTATTTTAACATAATTAACATGTAGAGGACTTCCTGCCATCTAGGGAAGGGGTGGGGACTAGGGGGGAAAATTTGTAACAAAAAGCTTTGTAAGGGTTAATGTTGAAGAATTACCCATACATATGTTTTGCAAATAAAAAGCTTTAATTAAAAAAAAAAACAAAAAACAAACAAACAAAAAAATAAAACCAATAGGGGTAACTCAAAAGTAAAATTGGCAGAGTTAAGGTAAAAATAAGAATCATGTTATACAAATGAGGTGTAGAGGAATAAGAGACACAGGCACTAGAGGGGGGCTCTTAGCTCTGAAAACTTATTCACATTAAAAATTGGTTCAATAGGCAACACTATATATATATATATATATATATATATATATATATATATATATATATATGCCACGAAGGGTATAACACCCACCAAAATCTGTAAAGAAATAAAGGGGGAGGGATGGGTAAATGAGAAAGCAAAGAGTTAGAGAAGACAGGAATCCTTGGGTGGGGGGAGGTTAAGTAATATTAAGAGAAGTTATGGAGCAGAATTAAAGAGGCAGAATCCATAGGAAGACATATATGTGTAAAAGGGGTGTATGCGCGTGTGAGTGTGTGCATGTATATATATATATATACATATGTATATGTATATATATATATACATATACATATGTATATATATATATATATTTATATATGCATAGATAAACATCTCTTCTTAACCATAGCTTGTTTGGGATTGGGGGAGGGTGGTGAAAGGTTGATTAAAAGTTATGCAGCAAAATGCATGGAAATATTCACAGAAAGCGTTAAAATGCTATGTTGTGGTCCACACTCAGTTCCCTCAGGCCTCTCTCTGGATGTATATGATTATCTTCATCACTGAACAATAGGAACTGGTTTGAATCACATCATTGTTGAAGAGAACCATATCCATCAGAATTGATCATCGTATAGTCTTGTTGCTGTGTATAATGTTCTCTTGGTTCTGCTGATTTCACTCAGCATCAGTTCATGCAAGTCTCTCCAGGCCTCTCTAAAATCATCCTGCTGATCGTTTCTTACAGAACAATAATATTCCATAACATTCATGTTTTTCCTTCTTAGGTTGTTTTTTTTTTCTTCTCTCTTTCTAGATCTGATGTTTCTTGTGCAATAAGATAACTGTATAGATATGTATACATATATTGGATTTGTCATATAATTTATCATATTTAGCATGTATTAGATTACCTGTCATCTAGGGGTGGGGGTTGGGAGGAAGGAGGGGAAAAGCTTGGAACAAAAAAAAAGTTTTTGCAAATGTCAATGTAGAAAAATCACTCATGTGTTTTGTAAATAAAAAACTTTTAATAATAAAAAAGGTATGCAGCAGAGAATCAAAGAACAATTTACACAGAAGTAAAGAAAAATGGACATTCATGAATATAATTTTTCTACTAATACACTTTCTTGATCTGATAATTTAATATATATTTTGAATCCTCCCTGATATTCTGTTAGGCACATGAAAATGCTCTCTTTTGTTTTGATTTATTTTGTTTTGTATTTCTTTTCTGTTTTTCTTTTTTTTTCTTACAATTATTTTTATTTTATGGAATAAAATAAGCACGTCCATAACATACTATACTTTTTCTTTAAATTTATTTTATTTGAAAAAATAAAAATAAAAGAATTTTTTAAAAAGAAAAAAAATTGTGAAATAAATATTGATTTAGCTTTAAAATATAATATTATTTACATTTTATTAAATTTTAATTTATTTTGTGAAATATTTCCCAATTACATTTTAATCTGGCTCCCTGACTCTGGGATTCTTGTCCACCATAATCACCCTCAAGGCAGAGTCTTTGATGCCTCTGGGCCTACTCTCTCAATATCCATTGTCATACTTGATTTTTCATTTTGACCAAGCTTATAACCAATCAAAGGAAAAGAATGGCTTTCCAGCAGTGATAAGCAGAAGATCCATTAGCAGAAGAAAGTTTCTGCCAGGGAACTGTGAGTGGAGAATTTTAATTGTTTACAGCTTGAGGGTCAAGATCCCAGAATATCATAGTCATGTCCTTGTTATGAGAGCTATTCATTGAGTAATGAAAAATAGATGGACTTTTTGGTACCATGAGTCCCCCAAATCCCTGAAGGGACCTACTTTTTTATTTCTCTGAAAACCTGAGAGAATTGGGCTCTTATAACATAGTACTTGAGTAAATCCTGTTGGAGGTAACAGAGTTGGCTATATTCCCTTTCCCACTGAGAATTCTGGTAATCCTATAAAGAGGACATAATGGATGAAGGGAAAGAACATCCATCAAGGAACAATTCTGGCATCTTTGGGATATTGTAAAGAACATAAATTAGGGAGCTAAGAGATCCAAGTTCTAATCTGGAACTCACTACTAATCAGTTATATAACTAATTAGTTATGCTAATCCACTGAATAGGTAAATCCTATTATCTATCTGAATATCATTTGTTTTTTAATCTATAAAAGGAGTTGGTTAGAATCCCTCCTAGATTTTGATCTAGGATTATAGGACTTCTTAATTTTCTTTCACTTACTTTGAGATAATATTATCTTTAAATAAAAGGGTTAAATTATGGTCTAATCATTCTGTGGATGATGGAACAAGTCACTTTATTTCTTCATGAATTAAATAAAGGAGTAGGATTAGATGAATTTCATATTCCTTCTTATCTGAATCTACAAGTTGAAGATCTTTTCAACTTTAACAGTCTGTAATTTACTATGGTGCAAAAGAAAAAAGCCTTGCATTTAGAGTAAAAGTGTTATCGTCATGGCACTCTTCATGCCCCATTTTTTTTTTTTTTTTTTTTTTTTTTTGCAGAGGCAACTGGGATTAAGTGATCTGCCCAGGGTCACAGAGCTAGGAAGTGTTAAGTGTCTGAGACCAAATTTGAACTCAGGTCCTCCTGACTTTAGGACTGGGTGCTCTATTCATTGTGCCACCTAGCTGTCCCAATTTGGGGTTTGCTTGGCAAATTCACTGTAGTGTTTTTGCCATTTCCTCATTTAAGAACTTTTTACAGGTGAGGAAACTGAGGCAAACAGAGTTAAGTAACTTGCTCATGGGCACACAGTTAAACTGCCTGAGGTTGGACTTAAACTCATGAAAATGAGTCTTCCTGATTTCAAGTCCTATGCTTTACATACTGTGCCATTTAGGTGTCTGAGATCAAAGTACCTGGGTTTAAATCCTTCTCTGCTTATTATATGAATAGTCTTAAATAAAACATTTGACATCACTTTCTTCATTTGTAAAATTAGAAACATGAATTAGATGACCTTTAAGGTCTCTCCCTAGCTCTTAATATATTTTTCTACAATTTTATCCAACCTAGGGAAACTAGATGGAACAATGGATAAAGTGCTGGATCTAATGTCAGGAAGGCCTGAGTTCAAATATGACTTTAGGCACTCACTAGTTGTGTGCCCTTGGACAAGTCACTTAATTATTATTTTTCTCTTTTTCCTTATTGGTAAAATAGGAATCAAAATGACAAATACCTCCCAGGGTTGTTGTGAGTACCAAATGAAATAATAATTGTAAAGCACTAAGCACAATCTCTGGTGCATACCAGGTGAACTATCAATGAGATTTAGAGTGGTTTTGGGGGCCAATTCCCTTTAGGTCTTTGTTTGGGTCCTGATTGGCTCAGACTGAATGAAAATAACAATCTTTTCCGCTTTGGCTAGAAATCCAGAGGGTCTTGCTCTACCATTTAGATTTTTTTTTTGACTAGGTGAAAGAAGAGATTTACTGCCTCAATTGCTACCTAGCCTTAATCACTGAATGAGTGCTGCTTCAGTCAAACTGAGACCTATTGAAGACCTTAGCTTAAAAAGACCAAGGTCTTCCATTTCATCCAGGGACATTTTTATTCATCCTGATCTATAGCTGGCCACTGGACTCAAATACTTCTGGAGGGGAAAGTGAGGCATGTGACCTTGCACAGCCCTCCTTCACTTAAATCCAATCCACAATCCACTTGCATGTCATGGCATATAAGCATTTTCATTATTATTATTATTATTATATGATATCTATTTGTAGGAATGAAGTGATAATGTCTGCTCTAAATGTTTAAAGGAGGAAAAGAGAGAGACATACATATGGAGACACAGAGAGAGAGAGAGAGAGAGAGAGAGAGAGAGAGGAGAGAAAGAGAGGGAGAGAGAGACACAGAGACACAGAGAGATACACAGAGAGACAGAGACAGAGAGACAGAGAGACAGACAGAGACAGAGACAAAGACAGAGACAGAGACAGAGACAGAGAAAATGTGTGTTTGTGTGTGTGTGTGAGACAGAGAGAGAGAGAGAGAGAGAGAGAGAGAGAGAGAGAGAGAGAGAGAAAGAGAGAGAGAGAGAAGGGAGGAAGGGAAAGAGAGAGAGAAGGAGGAAGTAAGGGAGAGAGGGAGAGAGAGAGAGAGAGGAGGAAGGAAGGAAGGGAAAGAGAGAGGGAAAGAGAGAGAGAAGGAGGAAGGAAGGAGAGAGAGATGGAAGGAGAGAGGGAAGGAGGGAGGGAGGGGGTGGGGAGATAGGAGGAAGAGGGGAGGGGAGAGAGAGGAAGAGGAAGAGAGGGAAGG
>JAJPUD010004424.1:0-20384 GCA_023553655.1 Myrmecobius fasciatus | reverse complement strand
GCGGGGGGGGAGGGAGAGAGAGAGAGAAGTATACAATAAAGATAGCCTTTCTGCTTTGTCTATATTTGCTCTGACCATCAGAAAATGCTTATTATAAAGGTGGTTTTCAGCTTCAATGTTGAGCTATGCAGGGGCTGAGGGAGAATTGACATTATTGATTACAAAATGATTTAGAAAAAGGGCAATTTCATTCTTAGGTACTTATCTCTAAGGCATACAGTACAGAATACTGCATGTGATGGGTTGGTGAGCGAATATGTAAGATTAGTGATAGTCTATATTGGTTCCAAACTTAGTCCATTCTGAAGCAGTACTATCAATGGTATAGAATCCAGAGTGTTGATTTTCCAGTATCTAAAGAAGCCATTTGGAAGTGCTTAACTCTTGGAGTCTTTGTAAGTATGTGCTAGATTCTTAGATGAGAGGGACCTAATCATACCAGTGTGTTCAGATGGCATTTGAACAAGCCAGTCAGGCCATAAAAAGGACATAGGTATCCATTGTCTCAGACAGACAGCATGTTCTGTCTGACATAGCAGACACTGCCAAAAAAAGCAGTTGGTGCAATATGCCCTTTTAAACTTGTTAAAAGGAATAAGAAAAATTTTGTACAGAATATGTCAGAAGAAATGAGTGTTTCTTTTGTATGCCAAAGAACAATTTGTCCTGTGGAGAATGTTTGGGGGCAAGGGTCCTAGGTGCACTTTAAGTGACGAGGATGACTCTGACAGAGAATTCTTTGTAGCATTCAGAGCCTAAAGTAGCTTGAAGAAAAAAGAATGGAATGAAGGCTGGAGTGTAATTAGAGATGGTGTAAGCCATTGGCTTTAGGATTTTGGTTATGTGTCTAAAGATGGTAGGTTACAGAACAAACATTTATTAAATCCCTACCATGAGCTGGGCTGGGTACTTTGCTTTACAAATTTGCTTTACAAATATTTAATCCTTAAAGCCCTTGGGAAGTAGGTGCCATTATTACTTTTGCATTTAAGGTATGAGTCAGACAAAGTGACTTGCTTAGGACCACACATTATATGGCTGAAGTCACATTTTAAACTCAGGTCTTCCTGATTCCAGGTCTAGAGTTCTATCCATTGATCTACCTTGCTAATTTAAGATTTCCTTTATATGTGACTCATGAAGAAAACAGACCTTTTCAGACTTAGCAAACATTTATTAAGGGTCTTCTATTTGAAAAACAATATGCTAGTGGTTGGAGATTTAGAGATTTATTTGACACAGTTTTGCATGAAGAAGCTTATATACTTTAGTAGGGCAGATAAAACTTGCAAATAGTTACAATAAGTGATATTTATATAACATTTTAAGATTTGCTGAGTATTTTAAGTATGCAATTTGGAATAATGCAAAGAGTGCTGGATTTCTAACAAAAAACCTTGGTTATATTTACAACTCTGATACTCAGTATATGTATACCCTTAAGCAACCAATCAATCAATCATCATTTACTATGTGCCAAGAACTATGTTAAATGTTGGAATAGTTCTACTACCTACTCCCCAGTCAACCACCCCAAAAAGTCAAAAAGAGTTTGTCTTCATGGAGCTTATATTCTATTGAGAAAAAGAATAAATAAGTTATACAGGATCTATAAAGAGCTGATAAAGATAACCAATGAATGGATGTCACTAGGAATTTGATGATTAGTAAAAAACCACTAGAAAGTAATTTTTGATTTGAGTCTTTTAAAATTTTTTTATTAAAACTTTTTATTTACAGAACATATGAGTGATTTTTCTACATTGACCTTTGCAACATTTTTTGTTCCAAATTTTTCCCTTCCTTCCCCCCACCCCCACCCCTAGATGACAGGTAGTTTAATGCATGTTAAATATGTTAAAATATATGATAAATCCAACATATGTATACATTTGATTTGAGTCTTGAAACAAGTCAAGAATTCTAAGAGGTAAATGTATGAAGGAAAGCATTTCATTGTAGACAAAAGCATGGAGAAAAAAGAAGTTCATATACAAGGCTAATAACTCTAGGTCTCAGTTCCTTATCTCTAAAATGAAGACTTTGAGTCAATGACCTCTAAGCCCCTTTTCATCTTCAAATCTCTAATACAATAATCTTACTAGAGCTTTATAATGGTTTTATAGAATAGTTCCTAGATTTTTAATTATCCTCAATTTCATTTATGAAAAATGGAGGTTCATAATGGTGAAATTTGCCCATAGTCACCAAACTAAGTATCAAGTAACAGAACTTGAATACAGGTCTTTTTGTTTCTAAGTTTAACTGTAAAGTCACTATTCTGGACTCCATTCTAATACAAAGCAAAGTTGACATAGTTATGACTGGGACTTGGTAGGCTGTAACTTATGAATGACTATAAAAATGGCCCTGAAAACCTAGGCTGTAACTATGAAATTTTGCATGTGGAGCAAATACCTTAAACTGTCTCCAGGCCAAGCAACATGAAGCTGAGATGAAGTGGAGTCAAATGGAACCCCTATTCAAAAACTGTTAGAACCAGAAGGTTCCTTGAATAACATCTTACTCATGCCTTTGATTTCACAATGAAGTAAACAGAAGCCAAGACAATTTTCAGATGAAGAAATTGAAACTATTTCTAGTCATATGAAAATGTGCTCCAAATCACTGTTGATCAGAGAAATGCAAAATAAGACAACTCTGAGATACCACTACACACCTGTCAAGTTGGCTAAGATGACAGGAAATGAAGAATGTTGGAGGGGATGTGGGAAAACTGGAACACTGGTACATTGTTGGTGGAACTGTGAACGGATCCAACCATTCTGGAGAGCAATTTGGAGCTATGCTCAAAAAGTTATCAAAGAGTGCATACCCTTTGACCCAGCAGCATTTCTATTGGGCTTCTATTGGGCCTATATTCCAAAGAGATCTTAGAGGAGGGAAAGGGACCCACATGTGCAAGAATGTTTGTGGCAGCCCTTTTTGTAGTGTCTAGAAAATGGAAACTGAAGGGATGCCCATCAATTGGAGAGTGGCTGAATAAATTACCCATGCTTACGTTTTATAAATAAAAAGCTTAAAAAAATCAATGAAGTAAACAGAAGCCAAGAGTCAATGATGGAGCTAAGTCTGGAACTCAGATCTCTAGGCTCCCAGTACAGAATTCTTTTAGCTAGTTGTTGAAATCCATCCTTCTGAGACATGTTCAAAGCTAATCTGGGCCTGATTTCATGACTCAGGACAATAGATGAGCAAGAAGAAAGTCCTTCAATTCTTCTGCAAGCTTACCTTTCCCAGAGAGAATGGAAGAACCTAGTCTGACATGAGGTAAAATGAAGTAAAGTCAACTCTCTCTGTGTCCTCATGTATCTTACTACTCATCCTCCCCATACTACTTGAGAGCCAAAGAACACTGTCATCAGCATGGAAAAAATTGACTTATCAAACCCAGAATCTGACCTTCTTCCCAAATATGGACCAGATACTGAAACTTAGGCCCTACCATCCTTGGCCTCCACTCTTTTTCCTTTTTCTTGACCCTTCACCATGGAGATGGAGAAGCATCTGAGTTGCTCCTTGATTATCTGTGACAACATCATCTGTCTGACATCATCCTGAACTTTTTTTCTGCTAAAAGCAGAAGGGTAGATTAATTTCTGATTTGTCTGAATTAAAATTTCAGCATCCTAAGGTAGAGAAAGTTAGTGGAGGAACTGCTAGTCTGAATTTGATTTTGATGAATGTGATAGAACTGGTTCCAGTGGCATAAGTAATGAGAACCTTGTCAGAAAGAAAAACTCTATCTTAGAATTTATAAATATTTGTGGAGCAATTCGGTGGGACAGTGGAGATAGTGCTGGGTTGGATTTCAGAAAGATCAGATTCCAAATCTGGCCTCAGACACTCACAAGCTGTGTGACTGGTCAAGTCAATGGACTCTGTCTTCCTTGATTTCCTCAAGTATAAAATGGGGAAAATAATAGTGCTTGGCTTTTCAGGATTGTTTGGAAGATCAAATGAAATAAAAACTGCAAAGCATATAGGACAGTATCTGATACAATTTGGGCACTATATAAAGGTTAACTATTATAATTATTATGAAAGATAATGGAGAGAATGCTAAATATTCTCCAACAAATATCTTAGACTATTTAAATATTTCAGAGAAAAGGATAGATAGGATCCTTTGACTTCAAATTTCATAGGAAAAATCAACTCCAAAGAGAAGGGGCTTTAATTTTTGAGAGAAAATTCTGTCTGGGAAAACCCAAGTGATTCTAATGAAGAAGTAGAGACATGTTTCAAGTGACTGAAATAGGTTTATAAAAAACCTCATGATCAATTTCAACATTTACATTTTTATTGAAATAAATATAAAATAAGAAAAAACAGAATAGAAAAAGACAATAGATGAGTTAAAAAAAACACAAAATAAAACATTGTCATGTGCCCAGCTGTAAGGGAGAAATCAAAATATATAACAATAAATTTCCATTTCAAGAAAGCATGTATAATAATAGAAAAGATGATATTCATTATTGTCCATCTTCTTTTACTTTTGTTTTCTTTTTTCTCTGCTGTGTACTTTTTACTTTATTCTTTTTCCTCCGTTTCATTCCCCCACCTCCCTCAAGCAGTTTACAGTTAAGCATATTTATTTTATATGCATATATTTATATATACATGAGTATGAATATATATGTATGTATGCATATATATGCATATGTATGTATAAGTATATACCTATACACAGTGGATATGAATATAAATATATATGTTGTATATATGTGTATATATAAATATACAGGTATACATACATATATACACATATTTATTCATACCTACACATAAACATATATCTACATACACACATACAAATCATATACATACTGCATATACATATACATTATCCATTTGTTAATATATATCCAAACCAATATTAATATCATTAACATATAATGTTGATTTCTCTTTTGTTTAAATCTTTATTTGACTTTGTCTAAGATCAACGATTGCTAGCCCAGTTTTTTTCTAATAAATTCTACTCCTGATCTTTATTGTAGTGTTTGTATATATCTCTTATTCCTGCTAATTCTTCTATTTTAATTCTGCTCCATTACTTGTCTTGCTATTATTTAACCTCTTCCCTACCATAGAGCCCTCCTTTATCCTCTCCCCTAACCCTTTCCTTCCTTTTTTATCTCATTCCCATTATTCTATACCCCTTATCCCCATCCTGTTAATTTAAGCATCCTTCTGTACCCCACCTTATCCCATACTACCGTTCCCCTTTCTCTATTCCTTTTCCATTAATCTTCACATCTTATCCCACTAACATAAATCTATACATCCTATTATGCCCTAACTTATCCTTTATAACTTGCCCATTAATCTATACCTTTACTCACCATCATAAATTTACACATTCTTTTATATCTCACCTTATTTCTTTATAGATTTTTGGAGGGTGTTATACCTTCATGATTTTATATGTATATATATATATGTATATGTATAGTGTTTCTTATTTAATCCATATCTGATGTAAGTTTTCAGAACTATGAACCCTCCTCTCCTGTCTAATGCTTCTGCTTCAAGTCTTCTGCACCTCATTTATATAATACGCTAGCTTTTTACCTTTTCCTAGACAATTTTGCTTTTTAGAATCAGATCATTTTCATCTCTGCCCCAATCTTTCTTGGAGCTATTCAATTGTTGATGTCATCTTAAATATATGGTGTATATTATCATATAAAAAATTTAAATGATTTGTCCATGTTGAATTCCTTGAAATTAATCTTTGATATTGGCTCTTATATGTTAAATTTTCTATTAAGTTTGGGTTTGGCTGAGATGAAGTCTTGAAAATCTGCAAGTTTACTCAATATGTTTTTTTCTGTTCAATATTATGCATAATCTTACTAGATAAGATATTTTTGGACACAGGCCTAGTTCTTTTGATTTCTGGCTGGTATATATTATTTCAGGACCTGTGGTCTTTTATTGTTGTTTCTCATAAATGCTGTACAATTCTAATTGTAGCTTCAACATTTGTGAATTTTTTTTCTTGTTTCTTTCAAAAATTTCTCTTTGATCAGGGAGTTTTAAAATCTGGCAATAATATTGCTATGTATTTTCCACATAGGATCTCTTTGAACTGGTGATGGATAGATTATTTTTCTATTTCTACTTTCCCCTTATGTTCTATCAGTTCTATCACTCCAGGACAATTTTCTTTGACTATGATGATGATGATGATGATGATGATGATGATGATGATGATGTCAAGGTTCATTTTTTGGTCACAGCTTTCAGGTAGTCCAGTTATACTTATATTTTTCTCTTCTTTATCTGTTCTCCCGATTTGTTGTTATTCTTATGTTTTATTTTCTGTAATATTATTTTCATTCTTTATATTTTGTTATGTTATTTCTTAGTCTCTAATAGCTTCACTGACTTCTGCTTGTCCTATTCTAATTTTCAAAGAATTATTTTCTCCTTAAAGACTATATCTCTTTTTCTATTTGGTTAACTTCCTTCCCCCCTCCCCCATAATCTTGTTTTTCTATGATGGTTTCTATTTTTAAAAAAAAGTTTTTCCTCAATCTCTCTCACTTGATTTTTAAAGTCTTTTTCAAGTTCCTCTATATATTCTCTCTGGGCAGGTAGCCATTTAACATTATTCTTTTGAGAAGAAGAGGCTTTTTTTTTACATTACTGTATTCCTTTGAAGAGGAACCCCAGTCTTTCTTGTTCCCATAATAAGATTCTGTGGTTGGGTTCTTTCTTTTTTGCCTGTTTATTTTTTTAAATGAGAAGTATTAGTGTAAGCACCTCTAATTGTGGGGCTGGTGCCTCTAATTTCACTTCAACTCTCCCCTCTGTTCTGGAACTCAAAACCAAATACTCCACCCTCCAGCAAGTGCCTGTAGCCAGCATTGTTCCTGGCTTACTGTTTCTGGACTCACTCACTGGCTGTGCTGATTCCTTCTTGCCTGCAGCACAGCCAAGCCTTGAGCTCCTAATAAGGTGAGGTTCCCTCAGTCTCCCTGGATTCAGATCTCCTCTCCCCATGAAGACCCTGAGATGAGAGTTCCAGTGGTTTGGGCTGAGGATGCAGTCAAACCCAGCTAGCCAAAGCAAATCTTAGTGGACTTGTGGGCTCTTTCTAGGGAGCTAGTCTAGTTTTTGCACTCCACACACTGCTTAATCCCTGGTCTGGGATCTTTCTTTCTGTGTTCTTGGGGTATTCCAGGAGGACCTCCATTCTGTCCCATCTTATTTTTCATCAATCTAAGTGAAAAATTTGTTCTGTTTTTGAGAGAAAAATGAAGAGGTTGAAATTTGCTGACCTACTCCATCACCTTCCCAGAATCTTGCTCAATTTCAATTTATAAAAGACATCTATAGAAAAAGAGAAGTCAAAATAACAGGATAAATAAAAAAGAAACTTGTTCCTGCAAGAAAATGTGATAAGTCCTAGATAAGCTAGAGCTCAGAAAGAGCTAAAAGCTGATGCTGATTACTAAGGAAAACAAAAATGAGGATGTTTTGAAAAGGTAGGTTAAGGTAAGAAGAGGATTAGGGACAGAATTACTTCTTCAGATGAATGGATGATTATAAAAGAAGAAATGAATGAATTCTAATTTTGCTTTCATTTTTTCCCTCTTTCTCACTACTAAAGTGATTAATAATGATGTGAAAAGGAAAAACTCACATAAAGTAAGCTTTTGAAGAAGTAGAAAACAAAGGTATTTGAAGAGTCTTTAACAGAAGCACTTACCTGCCAGGGTGAGTTATCTAGGTGGAACAGTGGATGGAATGCTGAGTCTAGACTCAGAAAAATCTAAACTCAAATATGGTATTGTAGATTTAATATCTGTATGATCCTGAGCAAATAAGTTTCTTTCTGCCTCAGTTTTTCAATCATAAAAGGAGACTGTTGTGAGGAATAAGTGAGACAAGATTTTCAGAGTTTAACACATTGCCTGGCATATAGTAGATGCTTCATAAATAATTATTTACTTTTTTAATGAGTTTTAGTTTCCAAGCCTGGAGCATCTATAAATTTGGATACTAAAAAATACAGAGATCATGATTGCTATCTATATTTTTTGAAACAAACAAAAAAAAAAACATTATGGGAATTTGGAGGGACACACAAGACAAAAGACAGCCAAATCTCCCTATTCTTCATCAATGGAAATGTGTACGTTTTACAAACTATATATTAGGGAGCTTTGGGCAAAATTCTAAAATATTATCAATAATTTAATGTATTATGTTTATGATTTTAAAATCATTATTATAAATCATAGATCAGTGACTTATGGGCAAAATTCTAAAATTTTATTATAAGACTGTTCCATAAACATTTAGAAAGGGATGCAAAGTTTGATGTAAAAGTAAGTCAATAAATATTTATTAAGAGCTTACTAGGTGGCAGGCACCATACTATGCTCTAGGATTACAAAGAAAGGCAAGACACAATCCTTGTTCTCAGGGAGGTTACGATAAAATATAAAAACAAGTAGGTACAAATAAGATATATAAAATATATTGGAGATAATCAAGAGAGAGACAGCACTAGTATTAAGGGAGATCAGGAAAAACTTCCTATTGAATGTGGGATTTTAGCTGTGATTTGAAGGAAGGTAGAAAAGCTGGAAGGCAGAGATGAAGAGAAAGATTAATTCCAGTTTTACTTAGGTATTTTCATCTCTTTTTTTCCCAGCAAAGAATGGAATGAGAACTATAATATAAGATACAAAAATTTACATGTCAAGGTATTTGTTGTTGTTGTTGTTTTTTCCCTCTCTTCCCCAATCATGAGAATTTATGGGCCATTCTTCTAAATAGTGGCCATAATTTTCTTCTTTTGTTTTTTTTAAATAAAGGTTTTTATTTTCAAAACATATGCACAGACAATCTGACAACATTGACCCTTGCATAGCCTTGTGTTTCAGATTTTCTCCTCCTTCTCACTTAGTCTTCTAGATGACAAGCAACCCAATATATGTTAAACATGTTAAAATATATGTTAAATCCAATATGTATAGACAACTTTATACAATTCTCTTGCTGCACCAGAAAAATCAGATCAAAAGGAGAAAGTAAATGAGGAAGAAAACAATGCAAACAAACAATAACAAAAAGAGTGAGGATGTTATGTTGCAATCTACACTCATTTCTCACTGTAGTTTCTCTGGGTGTAGATGGTTCTCTTTGTCATAAGATCATTGAAACTGGAATCAATCAACTCATTGTTAGAAAGAATAATGTTCATCAGAATTGATTGTCATGTAATATTGTTGATGAAGTATACAATTACCTCCTGGTTCTGCTCATTTCACTTAGCATCAGTTCATGCAAGTCTCTCCAGGCCTCTCTGAAATCATCCTGCTGGTCATTTCTTACAGAACAATAACATTCCATGACATTTATATACCATAATTTATTTAGCCATTCTCCAATGGATGGGCATCCATTCATTTTCCAGTTTCTAGCCACTACAAAAAGGGCTGCCACAAACATTTTTGCACATGTGGGGCCCTTTCCCTCCTTTATGATCTCTTTGGGATATAAGCCCAGTAGAAACACTGCTGGGTCAAAGGGTATGCACAGTTTGATAACTTTTTGAGCATAGTTCCAAATTGCTCTCCAGAATGGTTGGATCCATTCACAGTTCCACCAACAATGTATTAGTATCCCAGTTTTCCGACATTCCCTCCAACATTACCTTTTCATGTCATCTTAGCCAATTTGAGAAGTGTGTAATGATATCTTAGAATTGTCTTAATTAGCATTTTTCTGATCAATAGTGATTTAGAGCATCTTCTCTTACTATTAGAAATGGATTTAGTTTCTTCATCTGAAAATTGTCTGTTCATATCCTTTGACTATTTAACAATTGGGGAATGGTTTGAATTTTTATAAATTTGAGTCAATTCTCTATATATTTTAGAAATGAGGCCTTTGTCAGAACCCTTAAATGTAAAAATGATTTCCCAATTTATTGTTTCCTTTCTGATCTTGTCTGTATTAGTTTTATTTGTACGAAAACTTTTTAATTTAATATAATAAAAATTATTTATTTTGTGATCACTAATGATGGTATGTTGTCTCATTATTTTCATTCTCCTGGATAAAATTATCGATTGTATCTATAATTTGCTCTTTCACCCATTCATTCTTTGGGATTAGATTATTTAATTTCCAATTAACTTTTGGTCTATTTTCTCCTGGCTTTATATTTTATGTGATTTTTATTGGATCATGATCTGAAAAAAATGCATGTATTATTTCTGCCTCTCTGCATTTGATTTTGAGGTTTTTGTGCCCTAAGACATGGTCAATTTTTGTATAAGTTCCATGAACCATTGAAAAAAAAGTAAACTTCCTTCTGTCTCCATTCATTTTTCTCCAAAGATCTATTATACCTAACTGTTCTAACATTTTGTTTACCTCTTTAACTTCTTTCTTATTTATTTATTTTTGTTTGATTTATCTAATTCTGAGAGAGCAAGGTTGAGATCACCCACTAATATAGCTTTGCTATCTATTTCTTCTTGCATCTTTCTTAACTTCTCCTCTAGGAATTTGGATGCTACTTGGTGCATATATGTTTAGTATTGATATTGCTTCATTATCTAATGTATCCTTTAGTAAAATATAGTTTCCTTCCTTATTTCTTTTTATTAGATTTATCTTTACTTTCACTTGATCTGAGATCAGGATTGCTACCCCTGCTTTTTTTTTTTTTTTCACCTGAAGCATAATAGATTCTGCTCCAGCACTTTACTTTCACTCTGTATGTATCTCTGTTTTAGATGTGTTTCTTGTAGACAACATATTGTTGGATTCTGGCTTTTAATCCAGTCTGCTATCTGCTTCTGTTTTATGGGAGAGTTCATCCCATTCACATTCATAGTTAAAAATAATTAATTCTGTATTTCCTGCCATCTTATTTACCCAAAGTTATGTTTTTCTCTTTTCTTTCACCTTTCTACCTTCCCCCCTCCCCAGTATTTGATTTTGATGACCTCCCCCCTCTAGAGTACCTTTCTTTTTTTTCCATCTTTCCCCTAATACTTCTACTTTCCCTTTTATTAGTCTTTTCCTTTCTTTTCCTCCTTTCCCTCCCACTTCCCTATAAGGTGGGAAAAGTTTCTTTGTAAAACCAAATATGTCTGATATTTTCTCTTAGAGCCCAATCTGATGAGAGTAAGATCCACAAAATGCTCATCCCCTTCCCTTTTCCCCCTCAATTATATTAGATTTTTTTTGCCTCTTAATGAGATTTTACCTTATTTTTAACCTCCTCTTTTTTTTTACCTTATTTCACCTCCTTTTTCCTCTTTTCCCAGTATCATCATACCCTTTCCACCTCTAGTTTCTTTTTCATATTATCAAAATAAAATCAAATTATATCCACATTCTCTAAGTATACCCATAGTAGAAATATAGTTCTTAAGAGTTCTTTCTTTTTTACCTCTTCATGCTTATCTTGAATTCTGTGTTTGTAGGTCAAATTTTTTGTTCAGATCTGTTCTTTTCATTAGAAATAGGTGAAATTCACCTATATCATTTAATATCCATCTTCTTCCCTGGAAGATAATGCTCATTCTAGCTGGATAGCTTATTCTTGGCTGTACTGCAAGTTCCTTTGCCTTGCTGAATATCTGATTCCAGGCCCTTCGATCCTTTAAGATGGAAGCTGACAGATCCTGGGTGATTCTAATTATGGCTTTTCAGTATTTGAATTGTTTCTTTCTAGTTGCTTGCAATATCTTATCCCTGGTACGATGATCCTGAAATTTAGCCATGATATTCCTTGGGGATTTAATTTTGGGGTCTCTTTCAGGAAGTGATTGGTGAATTCTTTTGATGCTTCTTTACCTTCTGATTCTAAATCGTCAGGACAGTTTTCTTTCATGATTTCCTGTAAGATATTGTCTAGGTTCTTTTTTTTCATCATGGCTTTCAGGAAGTCCAATATTTCTTAGATTGTCTCTTGTAGATCTATTTTCTAGGTCAGTTGTTTTTCCCAGGAGATATTTTATATTTTCTTCTATTTTTTCATTTTTTTTTTGGTTTTGTTTGACTGATTCTCGAAGTCTTATTGATTCTTTTACTTCTATTTGTTCAGTTCTAATTTTAAGTGTATTATTTTCTTCAGTTACCTTTTTTAGCTCCTTTTGTAATTGACCAATTTGTTCATTGCATACTTTTTCCATTTCACCAATTTTGTTTTTCAGAGAATTGGAGATTTTTTCATATTTCTTTTTTTAGAGCATTATATACTTTTTCCATTCCTTCTTTCAATGATCTCATTTCATTTCCCCATTTTTCTTTTAACTCTCTTTTGAGATTCTTTACGCAGTCTTCCAGGAAAGCCTTGTGAAATGGAGACCAGCACATCTCTCCCTTTGTAGCTTTCTCTGGAGTTGCTTAACCTTTATGAATCTCAGGATCTGATGTCTGTTCTCTCTCTCCATAAAATCTGTGTATGGTGAGAGTTCTTTTTTGTTTTGTATTCATTTTTTAAAGTTTGAGATCTGCTCAAAGCAAAGGAGTGACAGCTGCTTTAATTTGCCCTGGGATAGTTCAGCTGATTGACTTCTTGTGCTGGGCTATCAGTGCCAGTCCTGTGTTCTCAGTGGTTTAAAATCTACCTTTTACAAAAGGCAGATCTGCCAAAGCACCTGCTGGCAACCAGGGCAGAGTGGCCTAAGAGGCCACAGAAACTTCCCAGGTGCTTAGAATCTGCCATAGACTGACTCCCGGCCTGGCTTCCTGCTCTGGTCTCCTGGAGCTGCCATCTGTGCTCAGCAAACTGTCCCACTGCCTGATGAAACAGATCTGTTCTGAACTTCTTCCAAGGTAACTTCTTCTGGTAATGTGCTGTGGGGGTTCCTTGACTCCAAAATCAGTTTGGAGACTTAATCTGCTCTTGGTTTGAGAGAAGGTCAGAGAAGGTCACAGAGAATTGTTTTTGCTCTCCACCAACTTGGCTCTGCCTGCACAGATAATTTCCTGACAGTGTTGTTGTGAGGATCACATGAGAAGACATATATACAGTGCTTTAGAAATTTTAAAACATAGTATGAATATCAGAAATAATTATTACATCATAGTGGCTCTGTCAAAGAGGTCTAATATGTTTACATGTTGTCTTATGATTTAATTCAGTGCAACCAATGCATTCAATTAATTGTATATCTCTAAATTTTGTAAAATGACGACTAACTTACTAACTTGCAGGATATATATATATATATATATATATATATATATATATATATATATATATATATAAAAAAAGGTTTTTTAAAAATATATTAGAGCTCTCTCTTAACACGAGAGATATTATATGTATGTCTGTGGAGCTGTTATATAGGTACCTAGATAGATAAATCTAAACTCGCTAACCACGTAACATAGTTAGGATTCTTCAACTATTTATAGTGTTGCATGTGGACTTTTGTATGTGGACTTTTGTTTGTTTCATTAGTTTAATTATAATACCAGAAAAGCAAGACCCATTTTTATATCATTCTTTTAAAGATTTACCTCCTTCCTAATAAAACTATGAAGCAGTACAGATGATATAATTCTCATTTTCTTTTATTTTTATTATGGATTTAATAATCCTCAACATTACTTATATTCCTATAGATGAAAGCAAAAAAATGATTTTGTATAAAACTTTTATTTATTAAATGAAATTTTTTTCAAAAACATAAAATAAACAATAAGAGAAACAAAATTACCTTGTTTTGTCCCCTTTTGAATTTCATTTTTTTCTTATGTATTCTTTAATGTTTTATTGTTTTTTTAACATCTCTATCTGTCCCATTTTCAAATAGAATTTTTCTCTTCTAGCAAGTAATGATAGTGAAGTATATTCTTTACTATATTCCTCTGTGCTATTTAAAGTATAGCACAGAGGAATATAGTAAGTATAACACAGACATAAGACCTGAAAAAAAAGTTTTTTAACCTTCATTTTATACATGAAGAGATTGAAATTTTTGGAAATTAAGTGATTCACCCAGGATCATATTCTGAATCTGAGCAGGACTATAACCCAAAACTGACTGACATTATTTAATTCATTATGTCTAATGGAATCTCAGAAGAAAATGAGTAGTATCTTTTATATATATAATGTGTGTGTTGGGTATGTGTAAAAGGCTCATTATACTACAGTAAATATATTCTATCAATTAATTATATAGAAAAATATTTTGCTATATTTTATTACATTTATCATATACTATAAAAATAGTTATATACTGTAACATTATATCATATTTATCATAACATAATAATGCACACATATATAATATAATTATAGTATGATAAAAATATAATAGTGATATATATAATTATTTATTTATATGTTAGACAATATAATTTATATATTGAATTATATATAAAGAAATTGCTTATAAATGTTATGGAATCTATTATTATTATTAAAATAAATCTGGGCACAAACTTTTTATATAGAAATTATTCTATTGGTCTACTTTAGTCTTATTTTATAGGCAGATCATTGGCATTACAGAATAGAATGCTAGACTTATAATCAGTAAAAAACAGCTGAGTTTTAATCCTGTTGCAGATGTTTACTAGCAAATCACTTAATTTTTTATTCCTCAATTTCTTTATCTGTAAATTGAGGTAATCATAGCATCATCCTTCCAAAGCTGTTTCAAGAATTGAGTGATATAATACAAGTAAAGTATTGCATAAATTTTAAATCTCTCTATACATGCTAGTACTGTAATATGAACTATTGAGCTTCGTTAGAGACAAAACAAAAGTTAGAATTCATTTTTGTTTTGTATATGATATTTTCTTAGGCTTTTGATTTTTAAAGTAATTTCATCCATTATTGGAAAACAGAAAACCTGTGCCATATTCATTGTTAAATTGTCTCTATGTTTGCTTCCATCTAGCTATGGCATAATAATTATTCCAAACCTGGATTCTGATTCTGTATTCACAGAAACCATGAATTGGAGTAATGGTCTTGTGGGCTAAATATTTCAGAAAAGAGGAAGCAAATGTCATTTTCTGTACTTGGTACCTCAAAGATTCTGTTTCCTCAGTTTGAACTTTGAACTTGCTTCCTATATGTCTCATCTTTAATATTTATTTATTTATTTTTATCCTAAGTATATGTTGTTTCAAAAAATGGCTGCTTTTTCTCTCTGGTATTAAGACTGTTTACTAAATGAAAACCAGACCCATTTATTGTTGCTTTCACACATTAATGTTTAATGTATGGAACATGAAAAATATATCAAAGGTGTGACGAGATGAAACCTGAATAAAAGGCTTATCATCTGCTCAGTATGGGCACTAATGATTCCTTGGAGGCTTTTGTAAAGCAAGGGTGCTTGCTCAACAAGATTTTTAGCCCTAAGCTGAAATCCTTGGCTAAATGAGTATAGCTTCTGTCCCTGAGGATTTCAGATATTAGGCCAGTTTACAAGTCATCAGGTACTCATTTTCAGATTTGTTCAGAACAAAAGGCTATGAATGTCCATAGAAAAAGTGTTCATATTCACCTGCCTTTTTAATTTCATTTTGTGTTGATGAGATTTTTTTCATTTGAAATGTTACAGAGGCAAAATTGAGTTTGTGATTATATAAGTATAATAATCTAAGGGGTACAATATGTTTTATGTATTTTCATCTATCCACACATAATAGGGGTCTTCTTAATCTTACTTTATGTACTGTGGTAATGAACCTGGATTCTTGAAAGCAAAGTCATCAAAGGTCAAGGTCTAGAGGGTCCTTCTAAACTAAAAAAAAAAGCTATGAATATGACTCATGTGTGTGTGTGTTTTATATGTTTGTCCTCTGAGAATCAGATTAACTACAGAGAAGACTAAGAAAAACCAGGAAAGTCTCATCACCAGATGCTTGTCAAGAAGATGATGAAGGAGGAATATTTTTAAACTCAAATCACAAGGACTTTCAAAGGCCTTTACGATTTTGATATGTTATCAAATAAGAAAATATATACAATCTGTTTTGGAAATGTTAAAGTTTGTTAATATTGACACTATTAACTATTATCATTATCAATATTCATAGAGTTACAATCAGTTGAAAATACCTCTGAAATGGTTCAGGTAGGGAATGCTATAGCATTTCAGAAGCAATCTAATCTACTGAGTAGTAATACAGAGGTGATGTTGGATTCAGAAGTCCCAGGAAGATGCTTGCTCCTCAAAACCCTTTAGAAGGCAGAACATAGAATTCAGGACAAGAAAGCAGATTCATTATAGAGGTATATGATCTTAAGGGTATTAATAATGTACTCTATATCACCAGAGGATTAGGAATCCAGGAATAGGCTGAAAGTATATTGTCCCTCATCCCAAACTATTCCCACCTAACATGATACCTTGGCACAAAGCTTCATTTGTTTCATACAAATTTTAGTTCTGTTTTATAGGGAAACTATACATATACAGAGTAGAAATTATCAGACTAGGGGTGCTTTAATTTTATATCTCTAGAGAGCTAAGAATGCTTTTTACATTTTAGTATACAACTTTATTAACATATGGTGCAAAGCAGGGGATGGGCTGGGCAATCTTGATCCCTAGTGTATGACTCTAGCTATGGAAAATAAGATATTGTATATAGAGACAAGAAGAGCTTGATTCATATTCTATTTTATATTATTTTATATACTAAGCAAATCATTTAATTAGTCTCTACTTTAGTAATCCATTCTTAATTTGAATTTGGCTTCTAAGATCCCATCCAGTACTAAACCCATGATCCTATATGGTGTCAGCAAATAATGTTGACAGAAATCATCAATAATGATGTTTTGGAGAGCTCCAGAATTTCCCCTTTTTCTATCGTCCACATTTCAAAATTCATTCTCTGGAGGACTTTACTGATAATGAGATTGGAAGAACTTTCTTAATAATCCTGGTCAGACCCCCACTCAGATGGGCAAATCATTGTGCTCTATTAGGGTTTGGTCAAGAATAAATTCTTTGAATAGACTGTCCAAGGCTGGGGGTTACTTAGAAATAAATGACATAATCAAAGTTCATTAGAATAGGTCCAGCCCCTCATTGTAATATTCATTCTCTCATTAATTGTTAACCAAACAAAGTTGATTGTCAGCCTCAAAAATATTCCTCTTCCAAAGACATAAGCTGTAAGACTAGCATCATGATTGTCTTTGGCATTTGAGTGTGCCACTGACTTTTTATTAAAAATTTTGTCATTATTAATAAAATGATAAAATTACCCAGAAGTTATTTCTTTCAAATCTTTTAAACTTCACACTGTATGCTTTCTTGAAAAAACCACACGATATATATGAAGTAAAATATTTTCCTATCTGTGAGGAATTTTAAGGACTATAGCAAAATCCATTTTCAATTACTTAGGATGATTTTTTTGTCACTAGACTAGGGACATCAAAATCTCACTACACTTTATCCCCTTCATAGTTAATAGAAAGAAACATTGACACATTCCTAACTTGTGTTTCTTGGAATAAACAATGAACCATTACATGGTTTTCCCTAGGAACAGGATTATTTTTCATTCCATGCACAACATAAAATGTTCATTACATTTTCCTGTACTTCTAAGGAAAAGTTGTTGTTAATATTAAATATTTCACCAGTACATATTCAAAAGCCTTTGACTTAGCTTTGTTGATAACTGCCTTGTGACCTTGATAAGATTACTTAATCTTTTTTATGTCTCTGCAAATGCAGGATAAAATCTTCCCTTTATTGTAATGCATAATTAATTAGTGTTGACAGAGTGCATTCAAAAGTTCTATTGCACTAAAAGAAAGGGAAATAGGATGTACCATCTCTGCTCCAGATTGAAGGACTACATTTCCCAATCCCAAAATTAGGAATCTGGAGTTGTTGCATGAATTTTTTGCATGATTCATGACAGTAAAGATGAAGGTATGTCACACATCTGGGGCCATTTAAACTTTTTCTACCTCAGTTAAGAAGTGAGATGCAGCTTTCTTGGCTTCAAAGGGATCTTTGTGTCTGGGCCATCTCCACAGGGTATAAGATGATTGCTTTTATGTACTTGTAAAAATGCAAAAGTCCCCAAAGTGATTTAATTGATGTTTTCTGTTATCACAGTGATAATTCAATGAATTAAATCCTCTGGGGCAAATGCTCCTTTTAACAAAGTTGTCAAGGGCACTGGTAAAGGTGGTGATCTAAAGGGAAATGTAGAGATGAGTGAAATCTAAGAATTGAAGAGCAGAGAAGAGAGCTACTTTCAAAACTCCAGATCACACAGGAGGCTATGTATGAATAAAGCCTTTGAATGATTGACCACCACATGGAAGTGATATCAAGCAGGTTATACTAGCCAGTGGCTTTTGCATCATTGGATAGGAAACCTTTCTACAAGTGATGACTATGCTTTCTCTTCTCTGGATTAAGAAATCTGAGAAGACAGCTCACCTTATTTAGAGGAAAGAGGAAGAGTGAACACTGCTTTGAAATATAGAAGGGCAGAAATCTATGCTTTGGAACAGATTGCACTATTGGTTAGTTGGTATATTACTGTACTCTAGGGCAGAAATATTCTTCTATTGTAATATCTAATATAGTGCTCTATATACAATGGGTGCCCATCAAATGCTAATGAGTACTTTGTAGAGGACTCCAAACAAGTTTGCTATTATCATTGTCATTATTGAATTGTAGGAAAGAGAGGCAAATAGGTTTAGAGGATAGATAGTTGACCATGTCATAGGATTCAATGCCCCAGGCAATACTCCAAGTTGTGGAGCAGCTAATATCTTGCATTTTGGGAAGACATTTCCTTATTGTCCTTTTACAATCCAAAACTAAAAGAACAAAATAAAACAAAGGTAAGGGAGAATTCCTCCCCCCCCCATCCAGCTCAAGTAATAACCAAAAACAAGGGGGAAATAAAAGGTGTAATGATGTATTAATAAGTTGAAAAATTCTAAGACTCTGTCAACAACTTATTACTAAACAAAGTGTAAAAAGAAGTTTCTCCTTGGTTAAATTATATGGGCAGCTGAAATGTAGACATTCCCTTTAAAAGTATGAATAAATTTTCCTTGATTAAATTTGAAGTGGCAACTTCAGTGGCTGGATGAAGATTGGCCGCAGCCCTTATAATCTTTGGGAAAATTGAATTATCTAGATATACAATCAGTCTAAGCAGTTAAGGACTAACTTCATCTGTTGAGAGAGGGACTCAATCCTCATATCCTGGGGAAAAACAAGGAATTTCCTCACTCTTCCTTCTCCTCAGTGATCACTGCATTTTGATCAGTAAGAGGTATCATATTCATTAGGAAGCAGTCACATACATTCTCTATGAAGACATGGACAGAGAGGGGGTACTAACTCAATGCAGTAAGCAGTTGTGAGAAATATCATACCTAGAATAAAAGAAGAGCTATAAGGATACAATAATATAACACTACAATGATAACAACAATGACACCAACAACATAAGCTTTTATAGAAACCTCTATAGTAGTTTTTGTTCATTTTTCAGTCTAGTCTAATTCTTTGTGACTTTTCTTTCAGGATTTCTTGGCAAAGATCCTAGAGTGGCTTTCTCATTTTACAGAATGAGAAAACAGGGAAATAGGGTTAGATGACTTATCCAGGGACCCAAACTTATTAAGTGTCTGTGGCTGGCCTGGTACCCTGTGCACTATTCTACCTAGTTGCCCACATTTTGCTCTTTATAGTTTATAGAGTTGTAAGGAATTTCATGCCTGGAATCATAGAAAAGAATTACATGTAGAAATTAAGGAAGAACTAGCCCTGATAATTAAGAAAAACTATGGAGAGGATCAGACTGTAGGATAGCAGTTGAAAAACTCATCCAACATTAATGATGTATAGTGGGAAATTATGTTAGGACTCCATGGGGAATTTACATGCAGGAATTACACTATTAGAGTCATGTTCCTATTTTTCACTACCATTGTATTCACTAACATTGTCAATGCTCCCTATTCCTAAATTTTCCTGCGTGTTTTTGTTACATCTCAGTCTTATGGAAAGAGAGACAATACTTTGTAGCTATAGTTTTACTATGCCTTCTTAGTAAATACTGTTGATTTTGACTATGTTTATCTACTATTTAATAATGAAAGAAAAACACACATTTGAAGATTCATGTTATAGTAGTAGGAATCTGTTTTCACAGGATATTCTCCAAATTTGTGAATACTGCTCCTTGACTACCTGAAACACAATATGCAAACCCTATGAGATCCTAGAAAGAAAAATAAGCACAAAATAAAGAAATTATTTTATTATTAAATGAAGATAGTTTCCTTTGAGTAAGGGTTAGATGCATACAGGTAACAATATATACCTGCCAACATTTCAACT